>JAANYP010005106.1:0-228274 GCA_020465985.1 Centrapalus pauciflorus
TGAATCCGAAAGCATAGTCCTTGCAGCTTCAATTAAAGTTCTATTTTTACGTTCGGCCACCCCATTCTGTTGAGGTTCATATGGTGCACTGAATTGATGCACTATGCCCTTTGATAGGCAATATACACAAATTACAGTGTTTTTGAATTCAGTCCCATTATCACTACGAATATGTTTAACCCTAGTTCCGTATGAGTTCTCCACTTGGTCCAAGAACCCGATGAGCTTTGCAGCCGTCTCGTCCTTCGTACCTAAAAAGAAAACCCAAGAAAAACGTGAGTAATCGTCGGTGATAACTAAGCAAAACCAACTACCTCCTATACTCCTTTTGTTGACAGGTCCGAAAAGGTCCATATGCAACAAATCGAATGTTGAGGCGATTGAATTTTGTTTCTTGGACTTGTGTGTCTTTTTATGCTGTTTTCCCTTCATGCACGGTAGACACTTGTCCTCGAACTGAAAACTCTTCAATGGCACACCCTGCACCAATCCATTCTTCATTATGTAATTCATCTTTCTTAGGTGCAGGTGAGCCATGCGTCCGTGCCACAGTACAAATTCTGTCTCCGAAGCTTTTGATAGTAAGCAGATCGGACCCATCGAAGTATCTGGCTTGTTCATATCGAGCATGTACAAGTCATTCTTCCTTGGCGCCCGCATCAATATCCAATCTTCAGGTATCTTGAATCCAGGCTTCAGCACTAACGCCTCAGTGTCAGTAAATAACACCGAGTTCTTCTTATCACAGATTTGAGGTACACTAATGAGATTATGAACCAGTTTATCAACGTGATAAACTTGATCCAAAGTAATCGTCCCATTAGTGACTTCTCCAGTTCCAGTGATATTTCCACCCTTGTTACCCGCGAATGATACGAATCCCCTATTACCCCCTTTGAAGTCTGTGAGAAGACTTCTTTCCCCCGTCATGTGCCTGGAGCAACCACTGTCGACGAACCACTTGTTGTTTGGACCGGTAGTTATCTCCTGCACATGAAAGAAAAGAGGTTAGTTATCACGGGGAACCCAAGCCATGACTGACTTGGTAATACCATTCTCGTCCACATACGTGAACTCTTTCAAGTACCCATCTCGCCTTTCAGGTGACTTGGGCCTTTGAACTGAATTCTGTTGTGGTGCCGAGTGATTTAAGTTCACTCTTTTCCTTGGTGTAGGCATTTGTTGTGGAGCTCTAGAATAATTCCTATTATATGCCATTTCTGACTGTGATCCTTGAGCTCTTACCGGTGCATACTGTCTAACTGGAGTATGTGACCTAACTAGAGTATGTGACCTGCTAGGTGTGGTGCTCCTATAGACTTGCTGTGGTGCTGACCTAGATTGATTAGTGACACGATTCGGTGAATTTGTCCTAATCACTTCCTTTGGTCCAACTTTATCCGGAGTGTTTTTCACAACTTGTTTGGGTGCGGCCTGCGCAGTTTTCTCGGTAGGTTGAGAACTACTGCTGCTTGCCACACCGGGTGAGGGCTTGACAGGTGTTGGATTCACTGTCTTAGGGGTAACATCTGCTTTCCTAAGTGGACAGTGAGAAGCAACATGCCCTTTCTCGTGAGATCTAAAGCAAGACATCTTATCCATGGACTTTTTGTTTGTTCCCTTAGATCTAGGTGTCTCACTAGTGTCTACTTCCTTTGGTACAACTATGACGTCTGACTCGTCGACCTGGTCAGCCCATGAAATTTTCTGTTTTCCTGCAGGTGTTTCACTGGAGGAAGACACAAATTTCACTTTCTTGACCTTGACGGTTGAGTCAGCCACCTTAGGTGCATTTTCTACTATAGGCTCAGGTGTCGGTTCAGGTAGGTCCTCTAAGTCTACTGACTTGTCAGTTTTCTCCTGAGGCTGAGGCACATAGTTCGCATTGAACGGTGGAGGAATTTCGTGAAAACCTAGACCTACTGGCTTCTTGGACTGTCTTTGGGCATCTAAGACTTTCCCTAGATTTAGGCTCGAATTCCTAAACTTTTCCAGCTTGTTATTTGCCTCTGCTACCTTAACCTTGGTCTCTGCTAGCTCTATATCCTTGTCCTTAAGACTTTTTGTCAAGGCCTCTACTTGCTCATACATATGTTCTATCCTAACACACTGCTCACTGAGTTTGTCTTTTAGAACTACTACGTCTTGAGCATCAGCCTTAAGCTTTTCTTTTAAATCTTGCTTTATATTAGTTAGACTAGCATTTTCAATTTTTAATTTTTCATTTTGACCAGATATGGTTTTATGTGATTCTAAGACTAGATTTAACCTATCATTAGAAGTAGCACACAAAGCACATAATTCTTGAAATAGAGAGTAAGATAGACTAACCTTAGAGTTATCAGATTCCACGTTGGCCATCTGAGCAGCAAACTCCAGCACTGTCTGATCATTCGCCTTCTCTACCCACATCGGACTGCTGTCCCGTGTGGTCTGCTCGTCCCCATCACATCCAGTTTCAGTAACTTCAGCCATGAAGGCTCTAGCATTGGACTCAGGATGTGAACTCCAATCATACGTGCCATCTAGCTGTCTATCTGAAGTGACATTGGATAGAAGACCCGCTAGATCGGCCTGTCCAGATGAGGAACTCGGAAGATATCGTTGTTGGGACTGATTTTGGTACTGTCCCTGATGCTGACTCTGTCCTTGGTATGTTTCTACCTTTGGCCTCTGGCACTCCCTGGCGAAGTGTCCTAGTCCTTGACAATTATAGCATTTCACCTTGGACTTATCAAACCCGATCCCCTTGTTATTCATCTGCAAATTCCTTCCAGTTCTCTTAATGAATCTTTTAAG
The DNA here is from genome assembly GCA_020465985.1 of Centrapalus pauciflorus. Taxonomy (NCBI): domain Eukaryota; kingdom Viridiplantae; phylum Streptophyta; class Magnoliopsida; order Asterales; family Asteraceae; genus Centrapalus; species Centrapalus pauciflorus. The sequence goes on from JAANYP010005106.1 coordinate 2,800, forward strand.
CCTCTGGGTCACCATGGCCAGTTGCCACATAAGATCCATTTCCTCTAAGTCATCAGGGTCGACCTGATCGTAATCTTCGTCCCATAGAGCAGGATCGTTTATCTTTCCCTGAACGCAATTTCCATAAGCGGCCACAAACGAAACAAGTAGATTCAGATGTTCTTCCGCCGACTTTGCGCTCATTGGCATCTTCGAATAGCTCTGACTTGTCGATGCCTGTTGGACTTGAGGTTGCGGTTCTTCCGATCTTCCGAATCCTAAGAACGCGCGATTCAAAGAGTCTTCAGACTCTGCTGGTGATGATGTCTCTCCAGAGAAAAACGCTGTAGCAGACTTCGGTTCTGCTGCTGCTGAAGATTTTGACGTCTTTCCAAAATACATTGCTGGATTCTGGACTTGCTCATAATCAGTCTCAGTCTTCAGGAGCTCGAAGTGATATGCCCTCAACGTTCCCACTATATCGTCCAGAGATTGAGTGTAGTACTTGTCTTCATTCAGCTTTATCATTGCCACGTACATAGCCCATTTGGCTGGTAGGGCATCAAGAAGCTTGTTGTTCTTGTCAGTATCGGTAAACTCAATCCCGTGGCTCTCAAGTTCTGTCAATAGATGATAGAACCGGGTGATGATGTCATCCAGTTGTTCATCCTTTAACGCCTTGAAGATGGCGAACTGTTGTTTTAACAGCTCTGTACGCTTTCTCCTAACCCGAGGATTTCCCTCACACCTCTTCTCAAGCGACTCCCAAAGTTCTTTTGATGTCCTCTGAGTCCGGAATGTGTGTAGAATATCTTGCGGTAACGCCATTCGGATTAAAGAAAAAGCTTTGTTTTCAGCTTCAAAAAGTTTCTTGTCATCCTCCTTCATCATCTGGTATGACAAGACCTTTTGACGGCCTTCAACTTCAGATACCAGTGGAATATACCCTTCATCTATGCACACCCACATGCGCATATCGTTGAACCGTACGAAATCGGTAAATCGGTCCTTCCACCAGTAATAATCCTCGACCTTCATCAGCTTAGGCGGTGCGTTCGCCTTCCCGACCTCGTGGTCCATTTCTAAGAATTTCTGAAGATTAGACATCTTTTCGAAAGAAATTGAATTGACCCTTAATTAATTTAATTCGAAACTAATGTGGATTAACTCTTTCGAATCTAGATAGATTCGAATGTAATTAGATTCCAATTTATTTGGGAATAAATTCGATTAAGTGTTTTAATTCAATTAAACTCGAAATATGTCAGATTCGAGATATCCTTAGATTCGATGGTCCTTAGATTCGAAGGTCAGCAAACTCGAAATTCAGCAGATTCGAAACACCAGAATCGAAACAATACTAGACTCGAAATAAACTCGAAACTAAAGTAGACTCGAGATCCTATTCGAATGAAGCAACAGATTCGAAGCAGGTAGATTCGAAAACCTCTGAAATTGACTCGAAAGGAGCGTATTTAGGTTAGACTCGAGACTAAAGTGAAACCCTAATTACCCCTATAGATTCGAGCGCCGCAAACTCGAAAAACGGCTAACACTTTGATTTTTTGACGTTTTGCAGATTAAATCACTAATTTTCTAACGAAAAATAATGATTTCGATCAAAAACGTGAAAAACCACAAAGTGTTTCCCGAATATGAATTTGCTAAGCTTGAAAATACGTTTTTGAGAGCAAAACCGTCCAACTAGCGTCAAGAAACCTAGAATGTATCTGATGAACACGAAGAACACCAAGAACACTCCGTAGTCTCTGATACCACTTGTAAGGTCTACCACTGCAAGATCTATCTAGACGCGGATCCGTGAACGAGTGCGGAATCCTCGTTGACGGTTAGACGGACAACTCTCAACGACGAAACACGGAGACTATTAGACGCAGAACGAACGACACACGAATGATCCTACGAACTAATTCTCTCCGAAACGGCACTCATCTAGCTGATAAACTCGAGATCGCCTTAAGCTTAATTCCTCACGAATTCTGCTAAAAGTCTGCTAATGACTCGAGTCTATCCCTAATTATAGACCCTGATTCGAGTCTGATGTGGGCCAAACTCGAATCTGGCCCAAGGCCCATTCGAGTCTGTTCACAAAGACACTCTCGAATCTAGCCTTCATTCGAATCTAAGGCTACATTCGAATCTATCACAGATTCGAATGTCTACCTTTGTGTAATTCGAATCTAGCCAAATCACTTAAATACTTAAGTGATGAAACTTATGTTTTACTTATGTTTGAGTTAATCTTTGACCTTTATGTTTGAACTTCTTGTAATATGTTACATCAAGTTCAAACACACAATCAATAACAGACAAACACATATAAACATATATATGCAAACACTCGTAAAAAACACAATGCAATATCAGTTAGACTGCTATCGTCACACAGGATGTACCAACACGCCAGTAGCAAGGTTGGAAGCAATTCGTTTGTTTCTGGATTTTGCCTCCTTCAAGGGCTTTAAGGTTTATCAGCTAGACGTTAAGAGTGCTTTCCTTTATGGGAAAGTGAAGGAACTGGTGTATGTGGAACATCCGCCCGGGTTTACAGATCCGAAATATCCAGACAGAGTATATCGAGTAGATAAGGCTCTGTATGGATTGCATCAAGCACCAAGGGCGTGGTACGAGACTTTGTCCAACCATCTGTTAGAAAATGGGTTTAAAAGAGGAAGAATAGATAGTACGTTGTTCGTAAAGCGATAGGGAGAACACTTCATCTTGGTACAAGTGTACGTCGATGATATCAACTTTGGATCATCAGACGAGCAAATGTGCAAGGATTTTGAGAAGGTGATGAAGTCAAAATTCGAGATGAGTGCAATGGGTGAGTTGCATTTCTTTTTAGGTTTGCAAGTTGACCAGAAGGAGGGGATGTTTATCCATTAAACAAAGTATGTCTACGACATATTAGAGCGCTTCGGGATGGAAGGGACAAAACTAACAGCTCATTTCAGCACGCCGATTCAAGTGAATCACAATCTCGGACCAGGTACTGAAAGTGATACCGATGTGGATCCGACGTTATATCGGGCCATGATTGGGTCACTTATGTATTTAACTGCTTCAAGACCTGACATTATGTTTGCCGTTTGTATTTGTGCTAGGTTTCAAGCTAATCCGAAAGAAATGCACATGAAAGCTGTGAAGCGGATTCTACGATACCACAAGTCGAAACCGAAGCTTAGACTTTGGTATCACGCGGAGGGCGATCTAAAATTGGAAGCGTTCACGGATTCAGACTACGGAGGATGCAACTTGACACGCAAGTCAACAACTGGAGGTTGTCAGTTCCTAGGAGGGAGACTCGTTTCCTGGCAATGCAAGAAAAAGACTTCGGTAGCCGTGTCAACGTGCGAGGCCGAATACGTTGCTGCTGGTAGTTGCTGTTCACAGGTTCTGTGGATACAACAACAATTGCGGGATTACGGTTTGACTTATACTCATACTCCTATTAGGTAAGATAACCTATCAACAATTGCTATAACTAATAATCCAGTTAAACACAATAAAACAAAGCACATAGACATAAGACATCATTTTATACGTTATTGTGCTGAAAAGAATTTAATAAAGCTGGTAAAAGTGGCAACGGATGATAATAATGCTGATTATTTACCAAAGCCTTTGATAAGTCACGGTTTGAGTATTTGATTCAACTAAATGGAATGCGTAACCCAGAGTAAATTGACCTTAGTAGAATTTTACTTCCTTTAAATAGCAGTAGTCTTTCTTTCTTCTTATGGTAAGTTTAGTAAATTAGGATAGTTTCTATTTTTAGTAAGTTAGTAGGTTATATTATTTTCTTGCTATTACTTATGAAAAACAAAAGAAAAAAGAGAGAAAACCATAAAAAGTTCAAAAAAAAAGAGAGAATATTAGAAAAAGATTTAAAGTCTTAGATACATAGGTTCAAAGTGACGAAAATTAGCATAGTTAATACAAGCTCTAAGGTGGTGTTTGGTTCGCAGAATGTTTTAAATGGAATTGGAATCTGTTAAGGAATTGGAATCTGCAAGGAATTGGAATTGGAATCCAAATCATGTTTGGTTGGCTAAAAATGAAATTGGAATCCAATTTCATAAGTCGTTGGTAGGGTAGGATGAGATGGGTGGGTAGAGATGGATAAGTCTCTAAGGTAGGAATAGGATGAGATGGATGGGTGGGTGGGATGGGGTGGGTAGGGTGGATAAGGGGTGGGTGGGTAGTAGGTAAGAGTAGGTTGGATAGCGTAGGTAGGGTAAGGGTAGGTGGGTTGGGTGGGTAACATATGATGGATGAGGGATGGGTAGGTGGGTAGGGTAGGTATGATGGGTAGTAGGTAAGAGTAGGTTGGACAACGTAGGTGGGTGGGTGGGATGGGGTAGGATAGAGAAGGGTGGGTGGGGTGGGTAGAGGTGGATAAGTCTATAAAGTAGAAATAGGATGAGATAAGGTGAGTGGGTTGGATGAGGTGGATGAGTGATAGGTGGGTGGGTATGGGTAGGTATGGTGGGTAGTAGGTAAGAGTAGGTTGGATAACACAGGTAGCGTTGGGGTAGGTGGGTTAGAGGTGGGTGGGATTGGGTAGGGTAGGATGGGGTAGGGGTGGGTGTGTAGGTAAATAGAGGTAGGTATGGTGGGTAGTAGGTTAGAGTACGTTGGATAGAATATGTAGGGTTGGGTTAGGTGGGTGGGATGGGATGGGATAGGATAGGATGGGGTAGGGTGGGTGGGTAGGTAGGTAGGGTGAGTGGGGTAAGACGGGACATGGTGTAGTGTAGTGTGTTAAACGCAAGGGGTATTTTTGTAATCAACCATTTTCTAATTTTTAAAGGAATTGAATTCCAAACATAGTGTGAAAGAATGATATTTTCTTTCATTCATTGGAAAAATTCAATTTTGAAGGAATTCAATTCCTTTTATAGTTGAACCAAACACATGAATTGCCTGGAATTGGATTCATTTCCCCTCCAATTCCCTCAGATTCCAGTGAACCAAACAGCACCTAAGTGTTTAGCTTTCACACATAATGCACCTAATAATCTAAGTGTAATACATTATCTGGTTTGATATGTTGGTAGGCATAATGCATATAGGGTGTCTCAAGGCTAATAAAATAATCAAGAAAAAGTCAAACGTGTCACTAACTTAGATGTAAGACCAATCGGTCTTAATTTTTATGCACGAGACATACAAACTTTGATTCTAAATGAGGTATGCAAACTTTCTGGGGATGTATAGCAACATCAGATACATCTTAAAATTATAAAGAATAGAAAAATCATACTGAGTTGAGAGTCAAAACAAGTAACTCTGTTGTACGTAAGTACAGACCTGTTGCCTCTGTTTTGATTCGGGTTAGCAAGATAAGTCGCTTTGTTGTACGTCAGTACAGACCTGTGACCGCTCTCTTGCTAGCTTTAAAAATAAACCGTAAGACAAACTAAGACACTTTGTTGTATGTAAATAAAGACCTGTGTCCGATGTTTGCCTTTTAAAGAAAGTTTGCAAATACCAAAAAGTTAAAATCATTGTGTGTATGCCTTGATCATATGTCTGAGTCACGTAAGATAATTTCATGATAAATAAAAAGGCCAAGGGATATTCCGAAATGTAACATGTTTAAAGGGAATATAATACCAACAATCGGCTAGAAATGTATGTCAGGACAAACAATCAAAGGAATCAAAAATTTCTAAGTGTGAAGTTTTAAGTACTGAAAGTGCGTATTTGACGTCGCTATCTGATTGAACCTTTCTTTGACTATACTCGTCAAAAATATTCTGTTAAGTTTTGTTTTGGTATAGGTTGTAAATTTTAACTAATTTAGTTTAGTCTAAGTTTAATTTTGTTCACAATTATTACTTTAATTTATCTTAGTTTATTTTAGTTTTAAAACTTTATTTTTATTTGCACTGTTTATTTTAATTTTAATTTTAATTTTTATTTTTACTTAGGAAAAAGGTCAAAATTACTAAGGGTGCGTTCCTAGTTGAATAAAAATATACATTGCGTGAAAATCTTGTGCTTAGGGTAAAAGATTTGGCATAGTTTATTCCGTTACACGAAAACAGTGAAAAAGTTGAATTTAATTCAAAGATTTTCAAATTTTCAAAGTTAAAATTCGAGTTTAACCAAATTCGACTATATATTCGAATTTGGCAGAGACTTCGAATTTGGCCATAAACTCGAGAGTGGCAACAAACTCGAAGGTGGTTATTATAAATAGGTCAACAGTGACAGTCATAAATCTCCTACCTTCGAATTTAGATCTTCGACTTTATCAGAGAGATTTCGAGTTTACCTTCGAGTTTGTCGTTTTCGAGATTCTTGCTGTGTGTCGAGTTTCTGCTCGTTTGGGTTCGATTCTACAAGCAAATCTAGGTATAACCAAGTGTATTATACAAGATTTAAGTAGTTTTAGACTTAATCTGAGGCAAAATCAACTGATTTTGAAGCTTTTATGGTGTGAGTTTTGGAACTCAAAATTACTAACTTTGAACCTGTGAAACATTAAATTGATCACAAATAACTTAGATTAGAACCTTTTAGGACTAATGGATGTAGTTTTCTAAGTCTAAAATGGTTAAAATCTTGGAGTTTGGTGATTAAAGTGACCGACTCCTTCGAGTTTGTTCTTGGCTAGATTCGAGTTTGTCACTAAACTCGAATAAGTCATTAAACTCGTGTGAGTGTTATATCCGTATGATTGGAATACTCATTCTGAGGCAACCACTAGAGCTCTCATGACTGAAGTGGCAGAAGCTGATAAAGAGAAAGATATTGGAGCAGAAGAAGTAAAGGAAGAGGATACCCAACAGTCCAATTTAGATCCATTGGTACTGGAGAACACTAAGGAGCTGACTACTTTGGAGTTTGTAGAGCAGATGGCCAACATCGAATCTGACAGGAAAAGGTAACTCTAAACTTTTCTACTTTACATGATTTATGTGTCCTATGTACTACTCTGAATGATAAAATAAATTTAGTACTAGAGACACATTCATCAATGACTGCTCAAATCCAATCGTTAAAATCTGATAATGCTAGTTTATTAGATATCAAGGAAGATCTTAAAGCTAAACTTAAAGCTGATGCTCAAGATATGATAGTTCTAAACGACAAGTTAAGGGAACAATGTGTCAGGAATGAACTGATTTATGAGCATGTAGAATTGCTAACCAAAGAGATCTCCTTGAACGATGTAGAATTAGCAGACTCTAGAGTTAGGGTAGCTGAGGCAAACAACAAGCTTGAAAAGTTTAGGAATTTGTCCTTGACTTTAGGCAAGATCTTAGATTCACAGACACAGTCTAAGAAGCCGACTGGCCTAGGATATCAATGTCTGCCTTTACCCTTCAATAGCAACTACGTACCTATTCCTCAAGATGAGACCATAGAAACAGTTAAAGCAGAGGAAGTAAAGGTAAATGAGTCAGATGAAGTCTCAACACCTATCCCTCAAGTTAAGAAAACAGTAAAGGTTGTGCTATCCAGTAGTATGCCAAAACTAGATGAAGCTGAAACTGTAAGTGATAAGAATATAGAGGAGATGAACCAGGCAGTTTATAAGAACAAACAGGATATTAGTGTGACACCTAAGACAAAGAGTGCAAATAAGAAATCAATTGAGAAGATGTCTTGCTTTGAGTGTCATGAGAAAGGTCATGATGCTTCAGGTTGTCCCTACAAGAAAATACAGTCTACCCCGAACAAAGGGAAACAAGAACAACCTACCTTGAAAACAATGTCGTGTGATGCGAGCATGAGGAGTTCTCACAGTTTCGAGAAGAACTCTAATGTGATGTAACGATTAGGTAGTAGACAAACACTGGTGTTTACTAGATAAAATGAAGGACCTAGGAATAATTCACCGAATAGATTCCCAAGTCAATGAAAGTTTGGCCCCCACACCATCCTTAGGAATCATACACCAAATAGGAGTCACACTCCAGTTTGGTTTCGTAGTCCTAATAAACATCAGACACCAAGTAGAGCCCAGAATTATCACAATGAGATGTACTTTAACAAAATTATTCTAGGGCTGAACAACAAAGATCAATCCAAAGGCAAGGAGTGGATGTTAATCACTCAAATTCACAACCTGTTCTTGATCAAAAACCCAAGTCGCCTGAAAGGAGAGATGGGTATTTGAAAGAATTCACGTTTGTGGATGAGAACAGTATTAACAAGTCAGTCATGGCTTGGGTTCCCCATGATAACTAACTTGTTTTGTTTCATGTGCAGTAGTCAGCTACAGTTCCAAACAACAAGTGCTTTGTGGATAGTGGTTGCTCTCGACACATGACAAGGGTGACAAGTCTACTCAAAGACTTCAAAAGCGGGAATTAAGGGTTTGTTTCTTTTGCTGGGAATAAAGTAGGAGATATCACTGGATTATGTTCGGTCACTAATGGGAAAATCACTCTCGAGCAAGTCTACTATGTAGAGAAGCTTGATCATAATTTCATTAGTGTCTCTCAGATCTGTGATAGGCATCATTCAGTATACTTTACTGAGAAGGAAGCGCTAGTGTTAAAGCCTGGGTTTAAGACACCTGAAGAGTGGATAATGATGAGGGCTCCAAGGAAGAAATATCTGTATATGATGGACATGTCCATAGCAGAATCTTCGATGGGATCTACATGTTTACTATCCAAAGCTTCAGAATCAGAATCTTTGTTGTGGCACAGGCGAATGGCTCACCTGCACTTAAGGAAGATTAACTTCATCACTAAAAATGGCCTTCTGCAAGGTGTACTAATGAAGAGCTTCCAGTTTGAAGACAAGTGTGTGCCTTGCAAGAAAGGGAAACAACACCAGAAGGCACACAAGTCTAAGACTAAAAACTCTTACTCCTCCACTTTTAATATGCTGCATATGGATCTTTTTGGTCCAATCAACAAAAGGAGTATAGGTGGAAGTTGGTATTGTTTGGTTACCATTGATGATTAGTCACGATTTCTTGGGATTTCTTTTTAGGTATAAAGTATGAATCAGCAGGCACACTGATTGGGTTCTTAGACCAAATAGAGAACGCCTATGGGAAAAGAGTGAAGCGTATTAGAAGTGATAACGGAACTAAGTTCAAGAATGCAGTAATGGATGTATACTGCCTAACTAAAGGCATAGTGCATTAGTTTAGTGCACCATATGAGCCACAACAAAATGGAGTGGCAGAACGAAAGAACAGAACATTGATTGAAGCAGTAAGGACTACGCTTTCAGATTCAAAGCTTACTACAATGTTTTGGGGGGAGGCAGTGAATATCGCTTGTCATGTTTTAAACAGAGGCCTTACTGTCAAATCTCTGAACAAAACTTGTTACGAGATTTTAAATAAGCGTCCACCAAATTTAACTTGTTTTGAACCATTTGGGGTGCCGTGTACTTTGTTGAAAACTAAACATCAACCTAAGTTTGGTGAAAAGGTAGACAAAGGATACTTCCTAGGTTATGTCCCAAATTCACCAAACAAGAGGGTTTTTAACAAAACCACTGGTACTATAGAAATTGTGTTTAACATCAAGGTTACCAGTTATACGCATAAGCCTCAAATAGGTCCAGATTGGTTATTTGATTATGACACTGTATTTTAATCATTTAACGTTCCTTTCAGTTGTGATGCAAAAAATTTTGAGAATGACTTCTTAACTCTAAATCTTGATGAAGAGGATGGGGTCTTTTCTAATTCTAGCATTCCTATGACATCTTAAAGAGAACTATCGACAGAATAAGAGTCCCCAACAACTGAAGAACCTTCATCCCCTATTAACGCGAATCAGATAAACAGTCCAACCTTAGAAGAAAATGATCACGAGGAGGATGTTTAGTCTGAAGTCACACCAACTTTAGGAGAAATAGGATCTAATCTGGGTGACAATCTTCTGGTCGATGCAGTTGAAACATCAAAAGTACATAAGTATCACCCACTTGAGGACATTATTGGGAATCCAAATGCAGGAGTGCAAACTCGAAGTAATGTGAATATTGACACAGGACTGTTATCGATGATCAAAGACTCCGAAGGATTCCACACTTGTTTGTACTCATGTTTCATTTCTTAAGTTGAGCCGAAGAATATTCGAATGGATCTAAAGGATAATTGTTGGGTTGAAGCAATGCAGTAGGAACTCTCACAGTTCACGAAAACTGCAAGTCTGGGAGTTAGTGACTTTGCCTTGTGGAGAATCTGCAATAGGGACCAAATGGGTCTTTAAGTGCAAAAGAGATGATCGAGGCATTGTTACTCGATACAAGGCAAGACTCGTGGTCAAGGATTTCAAGCAAGAAGAATGAATAGACTACAATGAATTGTTTGCACTAGTAGCAACGCTTGAAGCTATTCGACTGTTTCTCGCATTTTCATCCTTCAAAAGCTTTAAAATTTATCAACTAGATGTCAAGAGTGTCTTCATCTACGGGAAAGTGAAAGAACTGGTGTATGTCGAGCAACAACCAGGGTATACAAATCCTATGTATCTGGACAGAGTATATAAGTTGGATAAGGCTCTGTATGGGTTACATCTGGCACCCAAGGCTTGGTACGAGACAATATCTACTCATCTCTAGGAAAATGGGTTCGAGAGAGGGCGTATAGATAGTACACTATTCATGAAGAGGAAAAAGGATGATTTTCTGCTGGTACAAGTCTATGTGGACGACATAATCTTTGGGTCGTCAAATGAACAACTGTGCAAGGACTTTGAGAAGGTCATGAAGTCAAAGTTTGAGATGAGTGCGATTGGGGAGCTGAATTTCTTTCTAGGTTTACAAGTTAAACAACGAAAGGAGGTATGTTCATTCATCAGACGAAGTATGTCTATGAGATACTAGAGCACTTCGGGATGGACGGAACAAAACTCAAGTCACATTTCAGCACACCAATTCTAGTCAACCACAATCTCAGACCGGGTACCAAAAGTGATACTGATGTGGGTCCGACGTTAAATCGGGCCATGATCAGGTCACCTATGCATCTAACTGCTTCCAGACCCGACATTACGTTTGCTATTTGTTTATGTGCCAGGTTTCAAGCCAACTCTAAACAGATGCATATGAAAGTTGTGAAGCGTATTCTGAGATACCTGAAGTCAAAACTGAAGCTGGCCATTCGTGTCAGGCCGATGGACATCTAGAATTGGAAGCTTACCCAGACTCGGACTATGAAGGGTGCAGCTTGAACAGAAAGTCAACAACAGGAGGTTGTCTATTCTTAGGAGGGAGACTGGTGTCCTGGCAATGTAAGAAACAGACTTTGGTAGCCGTATCTACATGCGAAGCCGAATATATAGCTACGAGTAATTGTTGTTCACAGTTTCTATGGATCCAACAACAATTGCGAGATTACGGTTTGACTTATACTCATATCACGCTTTGAGATGTTAGTCCAACTAAACAGGATGCAAAATCCAGAGTAACCTGACCTCGTTAGATAGTTTTTCTTTAATTTTTAGCTTTTAGTTTGTCTTTCTAGTTAATTTACTAAAAAAAAGAAAAAAAAAGAGAAAGGTCATAGAGTTCAAGGTTCAACGTGACGAGATTTAGCTATAACCAACAAACTCTAAGTGTTAAACTTTCACACATAATACCCTATAAACTCTAGTGATGTATATAATCATGTTCTGAGATGTATCATTTCATCAAAATACATCTTAAACACATCATGAGTCAAAAAGAAAGTCAAGAGATGTCGCTTTGTTGTACGTCAATAGAAACCTGTCATCGCTGTTTTGACTTAATACAGCAAGATATGTTGCTTTTTTGTACGAAAGTACAGACCTGTCACCGCTATCTTGGCTAAATATAAGAAGTATGCTCTACCCTAAGACAAACCAAGACACTCTGTTGTACGTCAGTACAGACCTGTGTCCGACGTTTGCCTTTTAAAGATGATTTAAAAATACCAAAAAGTCATAATAATTTTATGTATGTCTTGATCACAGAGGTATGTCTAAGCATGGGACATGTAAGGTAATTTCTTGATAAATAAAAAGGTCAAACAAAAGCTCAAGTGTTGCGTGTTTAAGTGGACCACAATATTGATAATCGACATGGTGTGTATGTTACAACAAACAATAAAGGGATGTTAAAAATTCAAAAGTGTGAAAGTGCAACACCAAAAGTGCGTTGGAAAAGCTTATTGATTGTATCTTCTATGACTCTCTCGCAAAAATATTTACTTTGTGTTATTTTGTCTTTAATTTTCATTTCTTGTACTTTAATTTTATCTTTCATTTTCATTTTATTTTAGTTTATTCGGTAAACTTTAAGTAGGTAGGAACGAGGTCAAATACTTGGATTTATTCCTTTTGAAAAAACAATAGACGCGTGATAATCAGTTGCTCAAAGTGAGGTGTTCCGCGGTAAGTTGAAAAAGTTAAAAAATTTTCTAAGTTTGTGCCATATAAATTCGTATGAACTTATGGAAACTAACTCCGTAGACCATGTGTGGGGCCTATAAATTGTGTCAAAACATTAAATTCGTTCACCAACCTGGAACGAACTTATCCCACACAGACTTAAGCGGCGATTACCAACTTAAGCAGGCGATTACGAACTTAACGGACTCTTTACGGTCTTGTTTTTGTTTCATGAAGATACCCATTGATTCTTTTCAAACATAACACCCTTGCTCTCGGTTTAGCTTCTAAACGTCAAAGTGAGTAAGCTTATGGAGTTTAATTGGATCTTTAAAGGTTAATTCGGGTTTTGGTGTCTGAATCAAAAGGGGTTAATAACTCTCGGTTTTCGACTCTTTTAGGATATAAACCCTAAAATTGAACCTTCATAAACCCAAATCGAACCTATTAGGACTAGTTTCATGTGTTGATTAAGTCTAAAAAGGGTTAAATTCTGGAGTTTCAAAATCAAAAAGCTTACCACGAACTTGTTTCTCAAGAACAAGTTCGTAAGAACTTAATTATATTAAGTTCATGCGAACTTATTTCAAACTTAAGTTCGTTTGGATCTAAGTTCGTACGAACTTCCTTAACTTCGTACGAACTTACTCTCAGGGCAACAATAAATGCGCAGCCGATTGCTTTCTCGGCAAAAGATTTAAGGACAATTCTGGTCCTGGGCACTGAAACTCAGGAGAATAGTCCTGCAGATTACTCAGCTCAACTACGCCAAGGGGCTTTCCAACGGATGGGGTACTCGCTTGATCTGACCAAAGCCTTATACGTGAAAAGTGGAATGATAGGGCAATGACATTATTTAATGCATGTTCAGCTCGTCTGTCTAGCCCCGAAGAAGGCAGGTTTTGATGTGATGACATACAAGTTACAATCTGGGATGATCTCACTTGTATACAACAAGCCATACTGTTAGTGCATCCTGTGTGACGATAGCAGTCTAAGTATAGATGATATTTTGTAATAGTCCAATTGTTCGTAATTGCATATTAATACATGTTTGATATATGTTTTGATATTGGTTGTATATATGTTGGAACTTGGTTGTAATTGATGTTTTACTTAAGTTCAAACATAAGTTCAATGGTAAATTCAAACATAAGTTCTAGAACAAGTTCAAAGACAAGTTCTAGAATAAGTTCAAAAGCCTAGATTCGAACTTATGGTGGACAAGTTCGTGGGCTTGGGCCTTCTCGAACTTGTCCAGGGCAAGTTCGAATCTGATGCCTATAATTAAGAGTTAATCAGTTTTGATTAATAATCTTTGCAGAAATAAACGTCCGGACGATTACGAACTTGCAGAGACTTTTCAGTGTGTTCTTGGAGATAATCACGTGTCAGGACGTTCGAGTTTCCGTCTATCATCGTGTGTGTCTCCGTGTTTCGTGTGTGTGATCGATCCGTTAAACCGCTAACGAGGATTCTGCACTCGTTGGACGGCGTCGCGTCAAGATTGGATCCGTAGGTAGGTGAACTTACAAGTGGTATCAGAGCCAGGAATGGTGTTCATCGTGTTCTTCGCGTTCATTTTAAACATTCTTGGTTTCTTGGCGTTTTGGACGGAAAAATCACATTTTTAATCTATTTTTCGAGTTATACAAGCAAAGTAACGGAGAAAAATTCTTATTGGTTCACTTTTTCAGTCGAAATCATTATTTTTGGTCTTAAAAATATTGGTTTAATCTGAAAACTTGAAAAAAATCAAATTTTTGGCCGTTTCTCGAACTTGCGGCGCTCGAACATAGGGAGTATTAGGGTTCATTCGAATTTGTCAGAAATACGCTCCTCTCGAATTTAATTTAGGGTTTCCTTCGAATTTGGCTGAGATTCGAACTTGTTACATTCGAATTTGTCAGATTTCGAATTTGTCAGAAATCTCGAACTTGTCAGACCTTCGAACTTGAACAGTTTCGAATTTAATTTGAAATGAATTTATTTTTAAACTAATTCGAACTTGCCTAAGTTCGAAAGGATTTATTTTAAATTAATTTTAAATTAAATTATCTAAGTTCGAATACAAAAAATTTAGAAATGATGACCAGTTTGCAAAAGTTCATTGAAATGGACCACGAGGTTGGCAAGGCAAATTCTTCGCCAAAACTGATGAGGTTGGAAGACTACTATTGGTGGAAGGATAAGTTTGCCGATTTTGCTCGTTTCAATGACATGCGAATGTTGATTTGTATCGATGAGGGATACATTCCACCTACACAAGAGTTTGAGGGCCGTCAGAGAGTCTTAACATATCAAAAAATGAAGGATGATGATAAGAAACTGTATGAGGCCAAGAACAGAGCATTTTCAATCATTCGTATGGCATTACCTCAGGAGATTCTACACACCTTACAGAATCATCGTACTTCTAAAGAGCTATGGGATGCTCTCGAGAAGAGGTGTGAGGGAAATCTGAGGGTTCGCAAAGGAAGGACCGAGATGCTGAAACAGCAGTTCGCAATTTTCAAAGCATCGAAAACCGAAAAGCTGGATGAGACAATAACAAGATTCTACCATTTACTGACAGAGCTGGATAATCATGATGTCGAGTATCGTGAAATTGAGAAGATAGAGATACTTTTTGATGCTTTACCGGCGAAGTGGGAAATGTACACAGCGCTTTTTGGTACGCTGAGGGCTTACAACTTTCTGATACTTAAGAAGGAAAGGGAATATGATCAAGTCCAAGATCCAGAGATGTATTTTGCAAAGTCAAAACCTTCTATCGCAAGTAAACTGAAAACATCTACAGCTTTCTTCTCGGGTGAAGCGCCTATCCCAGTGGAGGTAGAAGAAACAAGTAGTCGGGCTTTCTTAGGGTATTCTAAATCGGAAGATAAACCGACTCACTCAACATCTACTTCTCAACAGTACACAAAGATGCCAAGAGTCAATTTAAATCACTCAGCACCACAACAGGTTCTCAATCAAACACCCAAGTCACCTGAAAGGATAGATGGGTATTTGAAGGAGTTCACGTATGTGGATGAGAATGGAATTACCAAGTCAGTCATGGCTTGGGTTCCCCGTGATAACTAACTTGTTTTCTTTAATGTGCAGGAGTTAACTACAGGTCTAAACAACAAGTGGTTCGTCGATAATGGTTGCTCTAGGCACATGACTGGGGAAAGGAGTCTGCTCACATACTTCAAGGGAGGGAACAAGGGATTCGTATCATTCGCTGGGAATAAAGGAGTACATATCACTGGTACTGGAGTGGTCACTAATGAGGCTATCACACTTGATCAAGTTTACCATGTTGATAAACTTGATCACAATCTCATTAGTGTATCTCAAATCTGTGATAAGAAGAACTCAGTAATTTTAACCGATACTAAGGCGTTAGTGCTGAAACCGGGATTTAAGGTACCTGAAGAGTGGATAATGAAGAGAGGCAGAAGGAAGAATGATTTATACATGATGGACATGAACAAATCGGATTCATCGATGGGAACAACATATCTTCTATCCAAAGCTTCAGTGTCAGAATCCATTTTATGGCACAGATGCATGGCACACTTGCACCTAAGGAAAATGAACTACATCACTAAACATGGTCTGATGCAAGGTGTCCCACTGAAGAGTTTTCAGTTCGATGACAAGTGTGTACCGTGCAAGAAAGGCAAACAACACAATAAGTCACAAAAGTCAAAGACTCAGAACTCGATAGCTTCCACTTTCGATTTGTTGCATATGTATCTATTCGGACCTATCAACAAAAGGAGTATAGGTGGTAGTTGGTATTGTTAAGTTATCACTGATGATTACTCACGTTTTTCAGGGGTTTTCTTTTTAGATACAAAGGATGAAATAGCTGGAAAGTTGATTGGTTTCTTAGACCAAGTCGAAAACTCCTACGGGACGAGGGTAAAACGTATCAGGAGTGATAATGGAACAGAATTTAAAAACACAGTAATTGGTGTATATTGCCTATCCAAAGGCATAGTGCATCAATGTAGTGCACCATATGAGCCACAACAAAATGGGGTGGCAGAACGAAAGAACAGGACTTTGATTGAGGCAACAAGGACCATGCTCTCGGATTCAAAACATCCTACCATGTTTTGGGGGGAGGCAGTGAATACCGCATGTCATGTTTTAAACTGGGTCCTTACTATCAAGTCACTAAACAAAACCTGTTATGAAATTCTGAATATAAGACCACCTCATTTAACAGGCTTAGAACCGTTGGGGGTACTGTGTACTTTACTGAAAACAAAACATCAACCTAAGTTTGCTTAAAAGGCTGACGAAGAATACTTCCTAGGTTATGTCCCTAACTCACCAAACAAAAGGGTTTTTAACAAAACAAATGGTACGGTAGAAATTGTGTTTAACATTTATGTTACAAGTTATTCACATGAACCCCAAACAGGTCCTGAGTGGTTATTTGATTATGACTTATTGTTTGAATCATTTAACATACCAGTTATTGGTAATGCAGGTACAATGGAGGAGGACTTCTCGTCACTAAGCCTGAACGACGACAATCAAGGTTTCCCAAAGACAAACATTCCATCAACTTCTGAACCTACAACGACAGAAGATGGATCTCCAATAGAGATTGAACGTGAGTTATCTACAAACGAGAATCAGACTACTACTTCTAACTCTGAGGACAGTGATCATGAGGAAGAGAATGTACCGTCTGAAGTCGTACCCCCGTTAGGTGAAATAGGAACAAACTTAGGAGATAATCTTAGAGTCGACGAGATTGAGACATTAAGGATGACCAAGGATCATCCAATTGAGAGCATCATAGGAAGTCTGCATACCGGTGTGAGAACTAGGAGTAGTGTGAATATCAACACAGTGTTGTTGTCGATGATTAATGACTCCAAGGTGTATCACACATGTTTATATTCTCGTTTCATTTCGCAAGTAGAGCCGAAGAATGTGCAAATGGCAATGAAAGATAACTCTTGGGTTAAAGCCATGCAAGAAGAGCTGTCACAATTCAGAAAGCTTGAAGTGTGGGAGTTAGTGCCACTACCTCGAGGAGAAGTTGCAGTAGGAACCCAATGGGGTTTTAAGTGCAAGAGAGATGATCGAGGTATTGTTACTTGCAACAAGGCAAGACTTGTGGTAAAGGGATTCAACCATGAAGAGAGAATTGATTACAACGAGGTGTTTGCACCAGTGGAATGACTCGAGGCAATTCGTCTGTTTCTGGCCTTTGCATCCTTCAAAGGGTTTAAGGTCTATCAGCTGGATGTAAAGAGTGAATTCCTGTACGGCAAGGTGAAGGAACTGGTGTACTTAGAACAACCGCCTGGGTTTACTGATCCAAAGTATCCCGACAGAGTCTGTATGGATTACATCAGGCACCAAGGGCATGGTATGAGACGCTGTCAACTCATCTTTTGGACAACGGGTTTGAAAGAGGGAGAATTGATAGTACATTGTTTGTGAAGAGAAAGGGAGAAGACTTTATCTTGGAACAAGTGTACGTGGATGACATCATTTTCGGGTCATCAAACGAACAGATGTGAAAAGATTTTGAGAAGGTTACGAAGTCAAAGTTTGAGATGAGTGCTATGGGAGAGTTAAACCTCTTTCTGGGTTTGCAAGTTGAACAAAGGAAAGAGGGCATGTTTATCCATCAGACGAAGTATGTCTACGATATTCTGGAGCGCTTCGGGATGGAAGAAACAAAGCTGACTGCTCATTTTATTACTCCGATTCAAGTGAATCACAATCTCGGACCGGGTACAGATAGTGACACTGATGTGGATCCGACTCTATATCGGGCCATGATCGGGTCACTCATGTATTTAACTGCTTCTAGACCTGATATTATGTTTGCTGTGTGTATTTGTGCTAGGTTCCAAGCTAATCCGAAAGAAATGCATATGAAAGCCGTGAAGCGGATTCTGAGATACCTCAAGTCAAAACCGAAGCTGGGACTTTGGTATGATGCTGATGGTGATCTGGAATTGGAAGCATACACGGATTCAGATTATGGAGGTTGCAGCTTGAACAGGAAATCAACAACTGGAGGTTGTCAGTTCCTTGGAGGGAGGCTCGTTTCCTGGCAATGCAAGAAACAGACCTCGGTAGCCGTGTCAATGTGCAAGGCCGAATATGTGGCTGCTGGTAGTTGTTGTTCACAGGTATTGTGGATACAACAACAATTACGGGATTACGGTTTGACTTACACTCATACTCCCATTAGGATGGATAATCAGTCTCCAATTGCCATAACTAATAATTCAGTTAAACACAGTAAAACAAAGCACATAGACATAATACATCATTTCATGCGTGATTGTGCTGAAAAGAACTTAATAAAACTGGTAAAAGTGGCAACGGAAGATAATAATGCAGATTTATTCACTAAAGCTTTTGGTAAGTCACGCTTTGAGTTGTTAGTTCAACTAAATGGTATGCGTAATCCAGAGTAAGTTGACCTTAGTATATTTTCTTTGTTTTTATAGTAAGTTAGCAGTTTAGTAGGTTTTATTTTCTTTTATAGTAAGTTAGTAGGTTAGTTTATTAGCTTATCTTAAAAAATGAAAAACAATAAAAAAAAGAGAGTGAAAACCATAAAAAATTAAAAAAAAAAAGAGAATATTAAAAAAAAGATCTAGAGTCGGATACATATAAAACAAAAAAATGAGTTAAGTCTTAGAAACATAGGTTCAAAGTGACGACAATTAGCACAGTCGAAACAATCTCTAAGTGTTAAGCTTTCACACATAATGCACCTTAAATTCTAAGTGATATACACTTTCTTGTTTGATGTGTCGGTAGGCATAATACACAAAAGAAATCCTAACAGCTAATAAAATAATCAAGAAAAAGTCATATGCGTAACTAACCTAGATGTATGACCAAGTGGTCATAATTTCTATGTTAGAGACATACAGACAATGATTTTAAATGAGGTATGCAAATTTTCTGGGGGATGTATAGCACCATCAAAATACATCTTAAAAGAAAAGAAAAGAAAAATTTTTGTTAAAGAAGAAGGAGTCAAAACAAGTCGCTTTGTTGTACGTAAGTACAAACTTGTCACCTCTGTTTTGACTCAAGTTAGCAAAATAAGTCGCTTTGTTGTACATAAGTACATACCTGTCACCGCTGTCTTGCTAACTTAAAATAAACTCTAATACAAACTAACACACTCTGTTGTATGTAAATACAGAACTGTGTCCGACGTTTGCCTTTTAATGAAAATTTGCAATACCGAAAAGTTATAATCATTGTGTGTCTGCCTTGATCATTGAAGTATATCTAAGTATGGGACACGTAAGGTAGTTTCTTGATAAATAAAAAGGCCAAGGGCATTTCCAAAGTGTTAAATGTTTAAATGGAAAAACAAACCGACAATCGACTTGGAATGTATATCACGACAAACAACCAAAGGAATAAAAAATTCCTAAATGTGAAAGTGTAATACTGAAAGTGCGTTTGACACCGCTATCTGATTGATCCTTCTTTGACTTTCTCGCAAAATTATTCTGTTAGTATAGGTAGTAATTTTTAAAGTACTTTTGAGTAGTTTAAATTTTTACTTTATTTATTTTATTTTATTTTACTTTAAATAAAATAAAGGTCAAAGTTACTAGGATGCATTTTTTAGTTGAAGAAACAAATATTGCGTGAAAGTCTGTTGCGTAGTGTGAATGATTTTGCAAAGTTTGTAAAATTTCGTTACATGAGAAAGTTGAATTTTACAAGGATTTTCAAAATTTTCACTTAAGTTCGAAATTCAGACAAATTCGAACTTACCTTCGAATTTTCGAATTTGTCAGGAAGTTCGAACTTATGGTAAGTTCGAAGGTAATTGATATAAATAGACCAACAGTACTTCATTTAAGGCACCTACCCTCGAATTTGAAATCTCGAATTTGTGCTCCGGCGATTTCGAACTTATGCTCGATCTTACCGTTTCTCGAATTTCGTTCAATTCCTCGAAGTTTTCACTTTATTTCTCGAACATACACGTATACTTAGGTATTGTACTCATCATAATACTAAGTATGTGTAGTTTAGGACATTATTGTGACCAAAATCGGACTTATTTGATGTTTTAAATATTTGAAACTAGGTGGTTTGAAATCACGAGTTTTGAAAGATAAAACTTCAAATAAATGCTAAATAACTTCGATTACAACCCATTAGGACTAGATTATACTGTTGATTAAGTAAAATGGGGTTAAATGCTTAGTTTTTAACTTTAATATGACCGACTTCGAACGTGTTCTTCAGGTTCGAACTTGTCAGAAAGTTCGAACTTGTTGAAATATCTATAAGTTCGAAGTCAGTCAAGTTCGAACATATATCTCGAATTTATTTAAATTCGAATGGTTTTTAAATGATTTCGAATTTGTCTAAGTTCGAATGTGTTGGACTTTGAACTTAATCAAGTTCGAAGTTATGCAAATTCGAAAATAACAAGTTTCATTTTATTTTTAATTACTAATTTTGTTTGTTAATTCTGTGTGCAGATATGGGTGATCGGGCTTTTTATAATAAGCATAACATGGTCATGGCTGTGGATCATATGCGCTCACCCAAAATCTCCAAATTACGCTGACGTACGTTCGACAATTTTGGGAGCATCTGCAAGTAGATTGCTCGGTTACCCCTGCTGTACTGCGAACAAGAGTAGGCGGTCAACCAATAGTGTTTTCTGCCAATATGTCGAGGCAGATTCTACAGCTGGGCACTAAGGAGCAAGAGGCAGGCCCGATAGATTTTCCATTACCTACTAGGCAAGCTGCATTTTTTATGATGGGTTATGCCCAAGATATAACAAAGGCGTCATACGTTAAGAGTAGATTGATTGGCCAATGGCGTTATCTTGTCCATGTGATAATTGTATGTTTTGCACCAAAGAAGGCGGGCTTTGACACGATGGTGTCCAAATTGCAATCGGCGTTGATTGTTTTGGTATACAACAAGAAAATTAGTATTCCGAGATGTTGTTCGGGGAGTTCGTGCACCAGATCACAGCTCCGATCAAGGAAAGATTTTTGATGTATCCCCGCGTCGGGATGATGATCATACGCCATTTCTTGCCAAATCAGCCACCACTTCCTGATCAAATTGGCGTGGCTTTGATTGATAAGCGAATTTTTGCTGACTGCCAGACCCATAACGCGAGAAGCGCTGAGCAGGTCAGGCCCCAAGTGGCACCATTGTTTGGGCCAGTTATAGATCCTGATTTTGTAGCCCCGGAGGGTGATGATTGGATAGGTTAAGCCCCGCAGCAGCAAAAACAGCAACAACAACAGCCACAACAGGAACAAAGGCAGAGAGCACCGGCTAGAAGAGCTCCGGCTAGAAGAGCTCCGGCTGCTAGATCCACTCCTCGCCCACAGCCAGCTACTGAAGCTGCTGGGCCATCGAGTTCGGCTCCTCAAAACAAGCAGAGGGCGCAAACTCTTGAAGAAATATGGTCTCTGGGAACAGCCGTGTTAGTGCACCCTGTGTGACGATAGAAGTTTAAGTATAGACATATTTGGTAAAAGTCAATTTAATTGTTATTACATATTAACAAGTGTTTGATATATATGTTTGTTATATGTTTGATTACGTATGTTTGATATTGATTGTATGTATGTTTGTACTTGGTGTAATTTGTTACAATAAGTTCAAACATAAGTTCAGAGATAAGTTCAAACATAAGTTCAAACATAAGTTTGAAGCATGTTGGTACACCTTGTGTGACGATAGCAGTCTAAGTTGTGTTAGCATTTTGTGTAAGTCATGTTACTAAATATTGAATATTGTCTAGTATTTGATATATCTGTGTATGTGTGTTTGATATTTATTGATTGTATGTTTGAACTTGATGTAACGTATTACAAGAAGTTCAAACATAAAGTTCAAAGATTAAATCAAACATAAGTTAAAACATAGATTCAAATAGAAGTTTGACATGTGAAATTCGAATTTAGAGTAAATTCGAATTCATCATGATGGTGAATTCGAATTTGTCAGGTGGATAAATTCGAATGGGCCTTGGGCCTGTTTCGAGTTTGTCCTATGACAAACTCGAATTGGACAGTATAATTAAGGATTAACTTGAATTATTATCAGACTTTTGCAGAATTTTTCAGACGATTAAGCAAAGGCTATCTCGAGTTTACTAGTAAACAGAGAGTGTTTTCGGAGGGAATCATCGTGTAGGTATGTTTGTCGTTGTTCGTATAACTTCTTGGTAGTCTCCGTGTTTCGCGCTTGTGATCTTACCGTCAAGCCGCTAACGAGGATTCCGCACTCGTTGGACGGTGTCGCGTCAATATAAGATCCGTAGGTAGGTGACCTTACAGGTGGTATCAAAGCCATTGGGGTGTTCTTCGTGTTCATAAGATACATCCTAGGTTTCTTGATGTTTTGGACGGTTTTATCACGATTTTGGAGTTATTCGAGCTTATCAAATAGGATTTCGGGAAATACTTTGTTGTAGTTCATGTTTTTGACCAAAATCAGTATTTTTACTTATAAAAATATTGATGTAATCTGAAAAACTTGAAAAACTCGAAGTATTAGCCGTTTTTCGATTTTGCGGCGCTCGAGTTTGTTCAGGAGATATTTGGGTTTGCTCATTTTCGATTTTGACCAAAATACGCTCCTTTCGAGTCTCCTTAAAGTTTGCTTCGAATTTGGCCAATTCGAATTTGCTTGGATTTCGATTTTACACTAAGATCGAATTTGGACATTCGAGTTTAGTTGGGTTTTCGAATTTAATTGGGGTTTTGAATTTAGTGGACCTTCGAATTTAGTTTCGACTTTGTCATTAATTTCGAACATAGTTGACTTTCAAACTTAATTTCGAATTTAATTCCAAACCAGGTTAAAATTAATTAAATTCAAATTTATTCAAATTCGAAAGAATTACTTTAAATTAATTTCGAATTAAATTAATTAAGTTTAAATTCAAAAATATTTGAAAGAATGACAAGTCTACAGAGGTTTATGGAAATGGATCACGACGATGGAAAAGCGAATTCTCCACCGAAGTTGATGAAAATAGAGGACTATTACTGGTGGAAGGATAGGTTTGCCGACTTCGCAAGGTTTAATGATATGCGAATGTGGATTTGTATCGACGACGGATACATTCCACCTATGGCAGAGGTTGAAGGTCGTCAACGAGTCTTGACATAAATAAAGATGAAAGATGAAGATAAGAAAGTTTATGAGGCTTAAAACCATGCATTCGCTATCATTAGAATGGCGTGACCTCAGGAGATCTTGCACACCTTCCGTAATCAGAAGACAGCAAAAGAGCTGTGGGATGCGTTGGAGAAACGGTTTGAAGGTAACCCGAGGGTTAGAAAGAATCGAATGGAAATGCTCAAACAGCAGTTCGCGATCTTCAAAGCCTTGAAGAACGAAAAGCTGGATGAGACTACAACACGTATCTATCATTTGCTAACTGAGTTAGAAAGCCATGACGTGGAGTATAGTGAAACTGAGAAGAATAACAAGATTCTGGATGCTTTACCGGCCAAATGGGAGATGTATGTGGCCTTAATAAAGCATGATGAAGACAAATACTATACTCTGACTCTAGAGAATGTTGTAGGAACGCTGAGGGCATATCACTTTGAGTTGTTGAAGAAGGAAACAGATTATGACCAAGTTCAAGATCCTGCTATGTACTTTGGAAAATCAAAACCTTCAGTGGCAACTGAATTGAAGACAGCTACAGCTTACTTTTCAGGAGAAACATCGTCACCCGCTGAAACAGAAGACTCAGTTAGTAGGGCTTTCTTAGGGTTTGCTAGACCAGAAGAAAAGCAGCATCAGGCTACTCCGGCATCTACATCTCAAGGGTATTCAAAGATGCCTATGATCGCAAAATCGGCTGAAGACCACCTGAATCTGTTGGCTTCATTCTTGGCCGCTTACGGCAATTGCGTTCAGGGCAAAATCAACGATCCTGCGCTTTGGGATGAGGATTACGATCAGGTAGACCCTGATGATCTTGAGGAGATGGATCTGCAATGGCAACTGGCCATTGTAACTCAGAGAGTTAAGAGGTTCATCAAACGGACGGGAAGAAACCTCAACGTTAGTAACAATAAGATTGGGTTCGATAAATCCAAGGTTAGGTGTTACAACTGTCAGGGGTTAGGACACTTCACTAGAAAGTGTCAGAGACCGAAAGTAGAGAACTACCAGGGTCAATATCAGAATCAATCGCAAGGGCGATATCTACCGAGTAGTTCAGCCAGTCAGGCGAATATAGCTGGTCTGTTATCGAATGTCACATCAGACAGACAGCTGGACGGAACTTATGACTGGAGTACACATCTAGAGTCGAACGCTAAGACCTTTATGGTGGAAGTGACCGAGACTGGAAGTGAAGGAGCAGAGGAAAAGACAGGGGACAGCAGTCAGAATGAAAGCAGTCCAATGTGGGTAGAAAAGTCAGACGATCAGACGATTCTGGAGTTCGCCGCACAGATGGCCAACGTGGAATCAGATCACGCCAAGGTAACTCTAAACTTTTCTCTTTTCCATGATTTATGTGTTTTATGTGCTACATCTAACGATAGGTTAAATTTTGTACTGGAATCACATCAAACCATATCTGCTCAAAATGAAACGTTAAAATCTGATAATGCTATCCTAATGGATATAAAGCAAGATCTTAGGGATAAGCTTAAGGCTGATGCAGAGGATGTTGTAGTTCTAAAGGACAAACTGAGCGAACAGTGTGTTAGGTTAGAACTAATGTATGAACATCTTGAGGCATTAACCAAGGAGCCTAAATCCAAAGAAGTAGAGCTAGCCGAGTCTAAGGTAAAGGTAGCTGAGGTCAACAGTAAACTTGAAAAGTTTAGGAACTCTTCTCTTAACCTAGGGAAAATCTTAGATGCACAGCGTCAGTCTAAGAAGCCTGTAGGTCAAGGATATCATGAGAGTCCTCCACCTTTCAATGACAATTATGTACCTCAACGTCAGGAGAAAACTGAGAAATCAGTTGAATCAGAGGAAATACTGGAACCAGTGTCTGAAATTGCAAAAGAAAATGAATCTAAGGTGACTGCTAATAATATCAAGATTAAGAAAGTTAAATTTGTGCCATCCTCTAGTGATAAACCTGTAGGACAACACAAAATTGACTTTAATGATCAGGATGATGAACCAGTCGCCATAGTTGAAACAAAAGAGCCAGACACTAGTGAGACACTTAAGTCAAAGGGCACACACAAAAAGTCAATTGACAAAATGTCTTGCTTTAGATGTCACGAAAGGGGGCATGTTGCGTCTAGCTGTCCACATAGGAAAGTAGATTCTACACCTAAGAATGGAAAGCCAGCACAACTTAAGCCTTCTCCAAATGTAGCAAGCACTAGTAGTTCTCAATCTACCGACAAAACAGTGCAAGCCGCACCTAAGTCTGCTGCAAAACAAATGCCTGGGTCAGGTCAAACCATAGAAGTGATTAGGACTAACTCACCAAATCAAGTCAATAATCAATCTAGGTCCGGACCACCACAACAATATAGGAGTACTACACCTAGCAGACCTTACACTCCGGTTAGGTCACATACTCCTATAAGACATCAAACACCAAAGGCCGAGAGTGAACTTAAATCACTCTGCACCACAACAGGCTCCAAATCAAAAACCCAGGTCACCTGAACGGCGAGATGGGTATTTGAAAGAGTTTAAGTATGTGGACGAGAATGGTATTACCAAGTCAGTCATGGCTTGGGTTCCCCGTGATAACTAACCTATTTTCTTTCATGTGCAGGAGATAACTACAGGTCCAAACAACAAATGGTTCGTCGACAGTGGTTGCTCCAGGCACATGACAGGGGAAAGAAGTCTTCTCACAGACTTCAAGGGTGGGAATCATGGATTTGTATCATTCGCTGGCAATAAAGGAGGAACTATCACCGGTACTGGAATGGTCACTAATGGGACTATCCAATTGGATCACGTTTATCACGCTGATAAATTGGTTCACAATCTCATTAAAGTATCTCAAATCTGTGATAAGAAGAACTCAGTGGTTTTCACCGACACTGAGGCGTTAGTGCTGAAACCGAGATTCACGGTACCTGAAGAATGGACACTGATGAGGGTTCCAAGGAAGAATGACTTGTACATGCTTGACATGAACAAGCCGGAATCTTCGATGGGACCAATTTGTCTGCTATCAAAAGCTTCAGAGACTGAGTCGGTTTTATGGCACAGACGCATGGCACACTTGCACCTAAGAAAAATGAACTATATTACGAAAAATGGATTGGTGCAAGGTGTTCCTATGAAGTGTTGTCAGTTCGAGGATAAGTGTCTACCGTGCAAGAAAGGAAAACAACACAAGAAGACACACAAGTCCAAGACTCAGAACTCCATCACCGCCACATTCGATTTGTTGCATATGGATCTCTTCGGACCAATCAACAAAAGGAGTATAGGTGGTAGTTGGTACTGTTTAGTTACTACTGACGATTACTCATGTTTTTCTTGGGTTTCCTTTTTAGGTACAAAGGACGAGACGACTGCAAAGCTCATCGGGTTTTTAGACCAAGTGGAAAATTCTTACAGAACGAGGGTTAAGCGTATTAGAAGTGATAATGGAACAGAGTTAAAAAACATTGTTATTGGTGTATATTGCCTATCAAAGGGCATAGTGCATCAAATCAGTGCACCATATGAGCCACAACAAAATGGGGTGGCAGAACGGAAAAACAGGACATTGATTGAAGCAGCAAGGTCCATGCTTTCGGATTCAAAACTTCCTACCATGTTTTGGGGGGAGGCAGTGAATACCGCTTGTCATGTGTTAAACAGGGTCCTTACTGTCAAATCTCTGAACAAAACATGTTATGAAGTTTTGAATAAACGTCCACCTAATTTAACTGGCTTCGAACCTTTTGGGGTACCATGCACTTTAATGAAAACAAAACATCAACCTAAGTTTGGTGAAAAGGCTGACGAAGGATATTTCCTAGGTTATATGCCGAACTCGCCAAACAAACGGGTTTTTAATAAATCTAATGGTACAGTGGAGATTGTGTATAACATTGATGTTACAAGTTATACACATGAACCCCAAAAAGGTCCGGAATGGCTATTTGATTATGATAAACTATTTGAGTCATTCAACATTCCTTTTGATGGAAATGCAGGTACAATCGAACAGGACATGGCGTCATTGAATCTGAATGACGTGGGTCAAAGTTTTCCGAGGACCACCTTTCTATAATCATTTGAGCCTACTTCTACCAAAGATAGATCTCCAGAAGTTACTGATTCTGAAGTGCCTACAAACGAAAATCAGACAACAAATTCTAACTCTGAAGACAGTGTCCATGAGGAAGGAAATGTGGAGTCTGAAGTCGTTCCCCCGTTAGGAGAGATAGGATCAAATTTAGGAGATAATCTTAGGGTTGACGAGATAGAAACATCTAGGATTAATAAAAATCATCCTATTGAGAGTATCATAGGAAATCCTAATGTTGGTGTGAGGACTAGGAGTAGTTTAAATAACAACACAGTGTTGATGTCGATGATCAATGACTCCGAGGCCTTTCATACTTGCCTCTACTCATGTTTCATCTCGCAAGTAGATCCGAAAAATGTGCAAATGGCACTAAAAGACAACTCTTGGGTTGAAGCGATGCAGGAAGAACTGTCACAGTTTCGGAAATTAGAAGTGTGGGAGTTAGTTCCGTTACCTCGAGGAGAAGTTGCAATAGGAACCAAATGGGCTTTTAAGTGCAAGAGAGATGATCGGGGTATAGTCACTCGCAACAAAGAAAGGTTAGTTGTAAAGGGTTTCAACCAGGAGGAAGGAATTGATTACAATGAAGTGTTCGCGCCAGTGGCAAGGTTGGAAGCAATTCGTTTGTTTATGGCTTTTGCTTCCTTCAAAGGTTTTAATGTATATCAGCTAGATGTTAAGAGTGCTTTCCTTTACGGGAAAGTGAAGGAACTGGTATATGTGGAACAGCCGCCCGGGTTTATAGATCCAAAATATCCAGACAGAGTATATCGGTTAGATAAGGCTTTGTATGGATTACATCAAGCACCGAGGGCGTGGTACGAGACTCTATCCAACCATCTTTTAGAAAACGGATTTGAAAGAGGGAGAATAGACAGTACGTTTTTCGTGAAGCGAAAAGGAGAACATTTCATCTTGGTACAAGTGTACGTTGATGATATCATTTTTGGATCATCTGACGTGCAAATGTGCACAGACTTTGAAAAGGTTATGAAGTCTAAGTTTGAGATGAGTGCAATGGGTGAGTTAAACTTCTTTCTGGGTTTGCAAGTCGAACAGAGGAAAGAAGGCATGTTTATTCATCAGACAAAGTATGTCTACGTCATCTTAGAGCGCTTCGGGATGGAAGGAACCAAGCTGACAGCTCACTTCAGCACGCCGATTCAAGTGAATCACAATCTCGGAGCGGGTACTGAAAGTGATACCGATGTGGATCCGACGTTATATCGGGCCATGATTAGATCACTTTTGTATTTAACTACTTCTAGACCTGATATAATGTTTGCTGTTTGTATTTGTGCTAGGTTTCAAGCTAATCCGAAAGAGATGCACATGAAAGCTGTGAAGCGGATTCTACGATACCTCAAGTCGAAACCGAAGCTGGGACTTTGGTATCACGCGGAGGGCGATCTGGAATTGGAGGCATTCACGGATTCAGACTACGGAGGATGCAGCTTGACGCGCAAGTCAACAACTGGAGGTTGTCAGTTCCTAGGAGGGAGACTCGTTTCCTGGCAATGCAAGAAACAGACTTCGGTAGCCGTGTCAACGTGCGAGGCCGAATATGTAGCTGTTGGTAGTTGCTGTTCACAGGTTTTGTGGATACAAAAACAATTGCGGGATTACGGTTTGGCTTACACTCAAACTCCTATTAGGATAGATAACCAGTCAACAATTGCAATAACTAATAATCCAGTTAAACATAATAAAACCAAGCACATAGACATAAGACACCATTTTATACGTGATTGTGCTGAAAAGAACTTAATCATGCTGGTAAAAGTGGCAACGAATGATAATAATGCAGATTTATTTACCAAAGCATTTGATAAAACACGTTTTGAGTATTTGATTCAACTAAACGAAATGCGTAATCCAGAGTGAGTTGACCTTAGTAGAGTTTATTTTCTTTTTATAGCAGTAAGTTTTCTTTCTTTTTATAGTAAGTCTAGTAGCTTAGGATAGTTTTCTTTTATAGTAAGTTAGTAGGTTATTTTATTTTCTTACTCTTATTTATGAAAAACAAAAGAAAAAAAAAAAGAGAGAAAACCATAAAAAGTTCAAAAAAAAAGAGAATATCAGAAAATGAGTTAAGTCTTAGATACATAGGTTCAAAGTGACGAAAATTAGCACAGTTAATACAAACTCTAAGTGTTTAACTTTCACACATAATGCACCTAAAATCCTAAGTGTTATGCATTATCCAGTTTGATATGTTGGTAGGCATAATACATATAGGGAGTCTCAAGGCTAATAAAGTATTCAAGAAAAAGTCAGACGTGTCACTAACTTAGATGTATGACCAATTGGTCTTAATTTTTATGTTGAAGACACACAGACAGTGATTCTAAATGAGGTATGCAAACTTTCTGGGGATGTATAGCAACCTCAGATACATCTTAAAGAAATGGGAAGAATAGAAAAATCATACAGAGTTAAGAGTCAAAACAAGTAACTCTGTTGTACGTAAGTACAGACCTGTTGCCTCTGGTTTGACTTGAGTTAGCAAGATAAGTCGCTTTGTTGTACGTCAGTACATACCTGTCACCGTTATCTTGCTAGCTTTAAAAATAAACCTTAAGACAAACTAAGACACTTTGTTGTATGTAAATATAGACCTGTGTCCGATGTTTGCCTTTTAAAGAAAGTTTGCAATACCAAAAAGTTATAATCATTGTGTGTATGCCTTGACCATAAAAGTACGTCTAAGTATGAGTCACGTAGGGTAATTTCTTGATAAATAAAAAGGCCAAGGGATATTCCGAAGTGTAACATGTTTAAAGGGAAAATAATACCGACAATCGGCTAGAAATGTATGTCACGACAAACAATCAAATGAATCAAAAATTCCTAAGTGTGAAAGTTTGAATACTGAAAGTGCGTATTTGACACCGCTATCTGATTGAACCTTTCTTTGATTATACTCGTTAAAATTATTCTGTTAAGTGTTAAGTATAGATTGTCAAAATTATTTGAGTTCTTTGTGTCATCACATATTCGAATCATTTTGTAATTCAAAATTATTTGCAACTAATTCTTGTTTGTAAAAATATACAAATATTGTGAAAAAGTTTGTTTAATATTTTAAATATTGTATTCACACACTATAGTAATATTCGGAAACGTTTGGGACCGTACATTTTTTGATAACCATATTTTAATGGGATTGATCAAGGCTCTGATACCAACTATGGAGGGGGGTTATGGCTGATCTATATAAGACCAGTAAGACACACACACATTCAAGACTCAAAGTGAAATAAGGACACACATGCAAGACTCAAAGTAAACTAAAATGGAATATGACGATTAATTATGTCTTATGGCTTACAACTCCAAGTCGGAAATAAGGAAGAACTTCAAAGCATGAAAGGTTTGAGATGAGAGAGAGTTATAGAAAGAGGATTTTATTTCTTTCAAGGGATTATTTCCAAATGAGGGGAGAGCCTTTTTTTTATAGACAAGGAAAAGGCATGATTACATAAGCATTACATAAGCATGACATAAGTGCTTACATAAAAAATTACATAAGCATGACATAAGTGCTTACATAAGAAATTACATAAGCATGACATAATTCTACTTTACTAGACAATGACATTTATACATATGTCATCATTATTGAAAACACACTAAGCACACTTTTAAACATACTTAATAACATATAATTATTTCCAGCGGGAATTAGGGTGTGATGGAGGATCTTCGTACGGGTCGTAATGGTTACCATCTTCTTCTTCCTCTGGATCATGGTAATCATTCGGATTAGGAAAATAGATGATAAGATTAGTTCTAAGTTCACTTGGTTTTCCATACCTAGGTACAAGGTGGGTTTCACAGTAATCATTGATGGCTTTTTCCCATTCCATGGCTAGAGGATCATCTTTGGACCACACATCTTTGTCTTCAAGAATATTTTCCGGGATGGATTCTGGTTGTACACTATTCGCACTTGCCAATGCTCTGTGTATTTCAAGCCATGTCTGTCGGTTACGGAGCCTAAACGAAAAGCTGGACGGATGGTTGTGATACCATTCCATGATGAAGGCGAACGGAGAGTGGTAAACTTGCGACTTTTCTTGGTGCAAATGGATATATGGTATAAAC
The DNA here is from genome assembly GCA_020465985.1 of Centrapalus pauciflorus. NCBI lineage: Eukaryota > Viridiplantae > Streptophyta > Magnoliopsida > Asterales > Asteraceae > Centrapalus > Centrapalus pauciflorus. The sequence continues at coordinate 34,501 of JAANYP010005106.1, forward strand.
GAACAAGGCCTTCTAAATAGGATTATGCCATACTTTTTCTTTGGATGGGTCAACAACTGGATCCATTGGTGCGACGTCTTGAACCATTGGAAAAGAGTGAACGCATGCTTTTGTTCTGGCGGCGTTTCACCAAAGTGGCACTGGAGCATGTACGTCAGTAACTTATGTGAGTTGAAGGATATGGCAATGGTGTGCGCCTCGAAGAGATACCAAAAGAAACACAAGGTTTCTTTAGGGAGCTTATACAGATCACTGATATGAAAAATATTCAGGAAGGGGAAATCTGTGTGGAATCTGATTCCCTTCATATATGGGCCATGATTTTTGAGAACGACTGTAAGAAACTTCTTGTAGTTCAGGTTAGTCCTATCGCCAAGAGTAAGGTCGGCGATTGACTCTAAGACATCTACTGGGAGGCTATGAGCTGGGAAAACTTGGGAGTCTTGTTGCTCATTTCCAGTGGAGGAACTGGTTGTCCCTATAGAGAGTACCATTGGAAGGTCTTTGTGAATCAGCTGAACTTGGTCCTTGCATTTATAGTCCTTTGGTCTGGACAGAAAATCTGCGAGAATATTTTCTGTGCCTTTGATGTGTTTCACTGTGAACTGCCATTGGGAAAACCAATTTGACCACCTCAATAGTTGAGCTTCAGGGAGCATCTTTCTCTTGAACTGTAGCATCCGTGGAAAAGATGACATGTCCATTTCTATCAAGAAATGATGTCCGATTAGATGGAACTGGAATTTTCAATTCCTCTCTTCACGGCGAGAATCTCCTTGTAGGTAGAGTGGTAATGCTGTTCTGACATTTTGAACGTCCCGCTCTTGTAGCCACAAATTTCTCTGACATTATTCCCATCCTGGACTAACAGTACTGCAGCCCAGTATTCGTCACTAGCATCTGTCTGAAGAATCCTTTTGTCAGTTGGCGTGGAATCTTTAAAGGAGGCATCACATCAGCAAGTTGCTTAATGGCTTTCACAGCATTCGTCTGTTTCTCTGACCATTCTGGAGGATTCTTTTTTAGCATGGGGAACAGATGAACTGTGTGATTAGACAATTTAGGCAAGAAATCAGCCATATAATTGACCAATCCAAGAAACTGTTGTACTTCCTTTTGTGACGTCAGCTTTTCTGGAAACTTGTGCAACTCTTTGGCAATGTGTGGCTGAGGTTGATATTTTCCATCAAAAATCTTCATGCCAAGGAAATCTATAGAGCTTGCTCCAATTTCCATTTTCTTTTCTGATAACATTATCCCGTATTGCTTCACAATAGAATGAAACTTTGAAAGTAAGTCAATATGGGATTCTTCATCTGGTGAGAATAACAGGATGTCATCGATTAGACCAATGTATTCTCAAGAATTGGTTCAAAAATTTTTACCATTGCCTTTTGAAAGACAGATGGAGCATTTTTTAAACCAAATGGCATCACTTTCCATTGGTAATGGTGATTTGGGATGCAATAGGCAGTTTTTGGCCTGTCTTCAGGTTTGATTCCTAACTGCCAAAATCCTGTTTTAAGATCGAATTTTGAAAGTATCTTTGCATTAACCAATGACTGGAACAATGACTTTTTTTGTGGAAGGGGAAACTTGTCATCTGCCAGAAAGTGATTAAGAGGCTGGTAATTGATAACCAGTCTTAGCTTTCCACGAACTTGTTCACCTCTTTTGTTGACATAAAACGCTTCACATGCCCAAGGCGATGTGGTTGATTCAATAATTCCTTGGTCAATAAGTTCTGAACATTCTCTGACCGCAAGCTGGTAATGATCTGGATTCATTCCTGGATGGCTTGCCTTAGTGGGCTTAATATCCTCATTTTGCCGAAATGGGAGTGAGAAAAAGAATTATGGATTTAACCACAAGGGGGATGTGTTTTTCGTGAGGAATTCGGTGTGGCTGGAGGCACAGGAGGTCTGGATGATTTGTTGCTTGAGGTTGTCAAGGGTGGCCGAAGAGGTCATATAGAGTTTTGGAACAATACTCCATGGATTTAAGAAACTTTTATAACGGAGCCCTTGTCTTCCAAACCTTAAATCCGGCAACCGGTGAATAATATCAAATCCAATTAAGAGATCTTTTCCATGTAGACTTGAGCCTTAAAATCGGTGCCTTACGACACATTTAGGAAAAAGTCTTATGTACACGTGATCACTTATTTTGTCAATGACAAATGTCTCTCCATTGGCTACCTTCAAGTACTGTTGATATGGTTTCCAGTAATTCTCTGGAAGGACTTTAGGGTTCAAAACTGAAACCGTGGATCCTGTATCAAAGAATACAATTACTGTTATCGGCTTGGCGTATGTATCGGTGAGAAGGTGAACTTTGGTTATTGGTGAGGGTTATTCTTGTAACGACATGATTTGAGGGGTTTGATTTTGAGATAACAAGTTGGCTTGTGGTGGTTGGAAAATGCTTATTGTGAACAATTCTGCCTCCGAGTGATATTCTGAGTCAGTGAGTTCTTCTTCAGAAGACGAGTCAGAATAAGCTATTGCACATAGCGCTTCTTCAGGTTCATCTTCAAGAGAATAAACAGATTCAAGATCCGAAACATCAACAGTCTCAATTTTGTTGAGCGTTTCCATTAGTGCTTGGGTTTTCCGTCTGTTTTTGCAATCTTTTGCATAGTGTCCCTTCTTGTTACAGATGTAGCACTTATCTGTGGTTCGTCCCCTATGCGTCTTTTTCTTTATGTACTTCCATCTCCTATTGTGATTTGGCTTGCCAAAAGGTCTTTTTGAGGAATGATGTTTTCTAAACTTTTGAAACTTCTTGTGATGAGACCTCTTTGAAGAATGTGAGCAATCACATGTTGATTTGTCCTTGCACTTTATTTGGAGGTGTCTGTCATCACAGGCAGAGCCAAGGCACTTTCCTGTTTTTTCAAATTCAACAAGAAACTTCTTTTGATTGCACAATTTTTCAAGCGCATTGAGGATCAGCTGATACATTTCACCTAATGAGGCTTGAGCAACCGTCATGTTTTTTAACTCCAAAGCTCTGTATGCTTCGTTCGCGAGCGATTCCGGAAAGGAGTTCAAGAAAACTTGTTTAAGGTTTACATCATCAACTCCATTGAGACAATAGAATCTTTTCGACATTCTATCGTAATGTCTCTCGAGATCTTTCTTCTGAAATGAACAACACTTCATTTTTAAAAACTCTTCTCTAGAATGGATAGTGTGTTCTACTGGGCTTCCGATGAATTCACTATAGACTATATGCATGAATTCTTCTGGAGAACGAGACTGTTGAACTTGCAATTGTCTATATTCTCCAAGGCTGAGATACCAATCTCTGAGGCGACCTTGTGTCCTTGTTAGAAACCGTTTGATGACCACATCTATCTCATAATATTGGAGTTTCGCAGAGCACCATGTTAGCATTTCTATGCTTCTTTCTCGCCATTTCGAAGGTGGGATGTCATCAAAGGTGAATTGTTGCTTCGAGTCTGATTTTGGGTAATGTCCTCTCATCTGTGGTGATGTCTCAGATCCGACATCTTCTGGCTCGAATTTAATCTCAGTATCATTTGGCATTGTAGTCTCTGGCTCTTGGAGGAACAAGTGTTCAAAGGCTTTAGCATGATCAAGACTATCACTTTTGGATGTGATGATTGGCAGAACACTTGGAGCTTCTCTTTCGGCTAATGTATGTAGGAATGATGAGATTGCGTTTGCCTTCTCAATTGGCATGAAATCCGGGGCTTTTGAGGAGGCTACCATTGAAATATCATCAATTGAGTAACCTGGGTTGCTTGTAGACGGATTTTTGGTATTTTCTGGGGGTGAGGGTTTTTGGGGGATTTTCTTTGAGTGTTCTGTGGACCACAAAGAAAGGGATGGGGATGAATCTTGGAATTGAGGTGCGGGTAAAGGTTGGGGTTCAAAGGCTGTCCTGACAAACGGAGCAGAGGGTAATCTCCATGGATCATCAACAAGAGTAGATACTCTTTGCTGTTTATGTTGCCTCTCAAGATCCATTAGTTGAGCTTTTAAGAACTTCATCTCTGCTTCTTTTTGAACCAAGTCTTTTGAGGTTTGTGTAGCAGGGATTATACGAACTTGAAGAAGTTCATCATGGAGACTTTGCATTTTGGTTCTGATTTCCCTTATCATGTCTTCAAGAGAGCGAATCTTAACAGAAAGAGCTTCTTGGGTTTTTGTAAAACTCTTTTGTTGGGCCAAAATGGAGGTGAGAGCATGGTTTTGAGCAATAGCATTCTCGCTTTGCCAATTCAGGGTAGCTTCTGCAGCAGTGATGGAGCTAGGGACACCTGTTGGACCAACAACATTAGGATTTTTAATTTTCCATTCATGCTTGGTCTTTTGTTGGGTGTTTTCAAACGTGGTAAGCGGTGGGAATTCAGTTTGGTAATCAGAGGACGATGATGATGGGGTGATCATAAAGCATTCTGCATTTGGTTGGGTTGGTGGAAGGGTATTTTGAGGTTGAGAGGGTGGTTTTGAAGAAGAGTCACCATATAGGACATAGTAGTCAAACTTTCCTGAAGGTTCTCCGAGAAGACCAACCGATGTATCACCAGCTTCATATCTTTCTTTTAGCTTTTTCTGTGATCCCTTTTTCTTTCTCTTCGGGACGTCCTCATCATATTCAACCTTGAATGCTTCTTCTATGCAATCCAGGCAATTGCATAAATCAAAAGGACAATGGCCCAACCTGTTTATTAGGGCTGGGGGTTCTGAGACGGGGGGTTGCGTGGGCTCAATCATATGGATTGTAGGGAAGATGTTTGGCTTTTTCTGGTTTGTTGAGAAGTTGACTTCAACAAGTCCATTTTGGTGTCTGATGAAATCTGAGGCAGTTGTGGACTGGACAGGGGTTTGATAAATCTGCTCATAGTTTGTTACCCATTTTTCTGGGAGCAATTTAAGTAACTCGTCTTGGGATAATTGTTTGGGTACATATGTGCAGGTTGGAGTGGAGTTGGAGTGCACATCTATGAACAAGGCATCGCCAGAATTTTATTGTCCGGTCACCATGATGTCCAGAGAATGGTTTTGGACACGGTAGGCCATTTGATAGTGAAGGGTTGCTTGGAAGGTATTAACTTGGGGTGTACCTCCAATCTGGATCTGGGCTTTTAGTGCAATCAATAGTGAAGGGTCATTTAGTGGCATGTTGAAGTTTGGGTAAAAGGTGAGGAAAATGGTTCCTGAATTTAGTGTGGTTTGGATGGTACCAATACATGCGTGTTGGTATTCTACAAACCTGGTGTCTACTAGAGCAATTCTAGAGAATGCTGGGAGACCTTTTCATCCATGGAAAGTGAGGGCTAGTCTGATAGCCCCAAAGTGGATATGAGTGTATCCTTGAGTTTGACAGTGGCGCAGAAGTTCTGATGGAAGTGATAACGTGACTAGATGTTCTGAGGTAGTGGCTGGAAGTTGGTGCGAATTAAACTTTGATGTTTGGACAAATTCCTTGACTTGGTGATGTGAGTTTGAAGAACCAATTAATTTTTTTACCCTTTTTGAAAGAGAACTTGATGGTTTAGAAAACACATTATATGGGTTTACATCTGGCATATCTGTTATAGGTATTCTAGACTCATCAGAAACATAAGATACTTCATATAACTGATCTATTTTTGATGCAGATGACCTTCTAAAACTAGACGAAGAACGTGACAAACTATTATCTAAATTCATGACTGGTTTTTTAAACAAAATTTTATTTCTATATCCTGGTTTTTTGAGATCTATCGCGACTTACCTGATGTCGACTTACACACTCCTTAACAAGGAAAATAGAAATTAAAACATGTTCATAAACCTTACCAGTCTGTTCTTCAAGTTCTTAACTAAAGATTGGTTTTCTGATGTGAGAGATCCGTAACAAGACAGCAGTCACAGAGCATACTAATCCGAATCTTAGTAAGACGAGAACATTTAGACAGTAAAAGACATATAAACAAAGTGAACGTTATGGCTCTGATACCAACTATGGAGGGGGGTTATGGCTGATCTATTTGAGACCAGTAAGACACACACACATTCAAGACTCAAAGTGACATCATGGTGCCCGGACAAGAAAATTCTGGCGATGCCTTGTTCATAGATGTGGACTCCAACGCCACTCCAACCTGCACATATGTACCCAAACAATTATCCCGAGATGAGTTACTTAAATTGCTCCTAGAAAAATGGGTAACAAACTATGAGGAGATTCATCAAACCCCTGTCCAGTCCACAACTGCCCCAGATTTCATCAGACACCAAAATGGACTTGTTGAAGTCAACTTCTCAACAAACCAGAAAAAGCCAAACATCTTCCCTACAATCCATATGATTGAGCCCACGCAACCCCCAGTCTCAGAACCCCCAGCCCTAATAAACAGGTTGGGCCATTGTCCTTTTGATGTATGCAATTGCCTGGATTGCATAGAAGAAGCATTCAAGGTTGAATATGATGAGGACGTCCCGAAGAGAAAGAAAAAGGGATCACAGAAAAAGCTAAAAGAAAGATATGAAGCTGGTGATACATCAGTTGGTCTTCTCGGAGAACCTTCAGGAAAGTTTGACTACTATGTCCTGTATGGTGACTCTTCTTCAAAACCACCCTCTCAACCTCAAAATACCCTTCCACCAACCCAACCAAAGGCAGAATGCTTTATGATCACCCCATCATCATCGTCCTCTGATTAACAAACTGAATTCCCACCGCTTACCACGTTTGAAAACACCCAACAAAAGACCAAGCATGAATGGAAAATTAAAAATTCTAATGTTGTTGGTCCAACAGGTGTCCCTAGCTCCATCACTGCTGCAGAAGCTACCCTGAATTGGCAAAGCGAGAATGTTGTTGCTCAAAACCATGCTCTCACCTCCATTTTGGCCCAACAAAAGAGTTTTACAAAAACCCAAGAAGCTCTTTCTGTTAAGATTCGCTCTCTTGAAGACATGATAAGGGAAATCAGAACCAAAATGGAAAGTCTCCATGATGAACTTCTTCAAATAGTTCGTATAATCCCTGCTACACAAACCTCAAAAGACTTGGTTCAAAAAGAAGCAGAGATGAAGTTCTTAAAAGCTCAGCTAATGGATCTTGAGAGGCAACATAAACAGCAAAGAGTATCTACTCTTGTTGATGATCCATGGAGATTACCCTCTGCTCCGTTTGTCAGGACAGCCTTTGAACCCCAACCTTTACCCGCACCTCAATTCCAAGATTCATCCCCATCCCTTTCTTTGTGGTCCACAGAACACTCAAAGAAAATCCCCCAAAAACTCTCACCCCCAGAAAATACCAAAAATCCGTCTACAAGCAACCCAGGTTACTCAATTGATGATATTTCAATGGTAGCCTCCTCAAAAGCCCCGGATTTCATGCCAATTGAGAAGGCAAACACAATCTCATCATTCCTACATACATTAGCCCAAAGAGAAGCTCCAAGTGTTCTGCCAATCATCACATCCACAAGTGATAGTCTTGATCATGCTGAAGCCTTTGAACACTTGTTCCTCCAAGAGCCAGAGACTACAATGCCAAATGATACTGAGATTAACTTCGAGCCAGAAGATGTCGGATCTGATACATCACCACAGAGGAGAGGACATTACCCAAAATCAGACTCGAAGCAACAATTCACCTTGGATGACATCCCACCTTCGACATGGCGAGAAATAAGTATAGAAATGCTAACATGGTGCTCTGCGAAACTCCAATATTATGAGATAGATGTGGTCATCAAACGGTTTCTAACAAGGACACAAGGTCGCCTCAGAGATTGGTATCTCAGCCTTGGAGAATATAGACAATTGCAAGTTCAACAGTCTCGTTCTCCAGAAGAATTCATGCATATAGTCTATAGTGAATTCATCGGAAGCCCAGTAGAACACACTATCCATTCTAGAGAAGAGTTTTTAAAAATGAAGTGTTGTTCATTTCAGAAGAAAGATCTCGAGAGACATTACGATAGAATGTCGAAAAGATTCTATTGTCTCAATGGAGTTGATGATGTAAACCTTAAACAAGTTTTCTTGAACTCCTTTCCGGAATCGCTCGCGAACGAAGCATACAGAGCTTTGGAGTTAAAAAACATGACGGTTGCTCAAGCCTCATTAGGTGAAATGTATCAGCTGATCCTCAATGCGCTTGCAAAATTGTGCAATCAAAAGAAGTTTCTTGTTGAATTTGAAAAAACAGGAAAGCGCCTTGGCTCTGCCTGTGATGACAGACACCTCCAAATAAAGTGCAAGGACAAATCAACATGTGATTGCTCACATTCTTCAAAGAGGTCTCATCACAAGAAGTTTCAAAAGTTTAGAAAACATCATTCCTCAAAAAGACCTTTTGGCAAGCCAAATCACAATAGGAGATGGAAGTACATAAAGAAAAAGACGCATAGGGGACGAACCACAGATAAGTGCTACATCTGTAACAAGAAGGGACACTATGCAAAAGATTGCAAAAACAGACGGAAAACCCAAGCACTAATGGAAACGCTCAACAAAATTGAGTCTGTTGATGTTTCGGATCTTGAATCTGTTTATTCTCTTGAAGATGAACCTGAAGAAGCGCTATGTGCAATAGCTTATTCTGACTCGTCTTCTGAAGAAGAACTCACTGACTCAGAATATCACTCGGAGGCAGAATTGTTCACAATAAGCATTTTCCAACAACCACAAGCCAACCTGTTATCTCAAAATCAAACCCCTCAAATCATGTCGTTACAAGAACAACCCTCACCAATAACCAAAGTTCACCTTCTCACCGATACATACGCCAAGCCGATCCCAGTAATTGCATTCTTTGATACAGGATCCACGGTTTCAGTTTTGAACCCTGAAGTCCTTCCAGAGAATTACTAGAAACCATATCAACAGTACTTGAAGGTAGCCAATGGAGAGACATTTGTCATTGACAAAATAAGTGATCACGTGTACATAAGACTTTTTCCTAAATGTGTCGTAAGGCACTGATTTTTAGGCTCAAGTCTACATGGAAAAGATCTCTTAATTTGATTTGATATTATTCACCGGTTGCCGGATTTAAGGTTTGGAAGACAAGGGCTCCGTTATAAAAGTTTCTTAAATCCATGGAGTATTGTTCCAAAACCCTATATGACCTCTTCGGCCACCCTTGACAACCTCAAGCAACAAATCATCCAGACCTCCTGTGCCTCCAGCCACACCGAATTCCTCACGAAAAACACATCCCCCTTGTGGTTAAATCCATCATTCTTTGTCTCACTCCCATTTCGGCAAAATGAGGATATTAACCCCACTAAGGCAAGCCATCCTGGAATGAATCCAGATCATTACCAGCTTGCGGTCAGAGAATGTTCAGAACTTATTGACCAAGGAATTATTGAATCAACCACATCGCCTTGGGCATGTGAAGCGTTTTATGTCAACAAAAGAAGTGAACAAGTTCGTGGAAAGCTAAGACTGGTTATCAATTACCAGCCTCTTAATCACTTTCTGGCAGATGACAAGTTTCCCCTTCCACAAAAAAAGTCATTGTTCCAGTCATTGGTTAATGCAAAGGTACTTTCAAAATTCGATCTTAAAACAGGATTTTGGCAGTTAGGAATCAAACCTGAAGACAGGCCAAAAACTGCCTTTTGCATCCCGAATCACCATTACCAATGGAAAGTGATGCCATTTGGTTTGAAAAATGCTCCATCTGTCTTTCAAAAGGCAATGGTAAAAATTTTTGAACCAATTCTTGAGAATACATTGGTCTACATTGATGACATCCTGTTATTCTCACCAGATGAAGAATCCCATATTGACTTACTTTCAAAGTTTCATTCTATTGTGAAGCAATACGGGATAATGTTATCAGAAAAGAAAATGGAAATTGGAGCAAGCTCTATAGATTTCCTTGGCATGAAGATTTTTGATGGAAAATATCAACCTCAGCCACACATTGCCAAAGAGTTGCACAAGTTTCCAGAAAAGCTGACGTCACAAAAGGAAGTACAACAGTTTCTTGGATTGGTCAATTATATGGCTGATTTCTTGCCTAAATTGTCTAATCACACAGTTCATCTGTTCCCCATGCTAAAAAAGAATCCTCCAGAATGGTCAGAGAAACAGACAAATGCTGTGAAGGCCATTAAGCAACTTGCTGATGTGATGCCTCCTTTAAAGATTCCACGCCAACTGACAAAAGGATTCTTCAGACAAATGCTAGTGACGAATACTGGGCTGCAGTACTGTTAGTCCAGGATGGGAATAACGTCAGTGAAATTTATGGCTACAAGAGCGGCACGTTCAAAATGTCAGAACAACATTACCACTCTACCTACAAGGAGATTCTCGTCGTGAAGAGAGGAATTGAAAAATTCCAGTTCCATCTAAACGGACATCATTTCTTGATAGAAATGGACATGTCATCTTTTCCACGGTTGATACAGTTCAAGAGAAAGATGCTCCCTGAAGCTCAACTGTTGAGGTGGTCAAATTGGTTTTCCCAATGGCAGTTCACAGTGAAACACATCAAAGGCACAGAAAATATTCTCGCAGATTTTCTGTCCAGACCAAAGGACTATAAATGCAAGGACCAAGTTCAGCTGATTCACAAAGACCTTCCAATGGTACTCTCTATAGGGATAACCAGTTCCTCCACTGGAAATGAGCAACAAGACTCCCAAGTTTTCCCAGTTCATAGCCTCCCAGTAGATGTCTTAGAGTTAATCGCCGACCTTACTCTTGGCGATAGGACTAACCTGAACTACAAGAAGTTTCTTACAGTCGTTCTCAAAAATCATGGCCCATATATGAAGGGAATCAGATTCCACCCAGATTTCCCCTTCCTGAATATTTTTCATATCAGTGATCTGTATAAGCTCCCTAAAGAAACCTTGTGTTTCTTTTGGTATCTCTTCGAGGCGCACACCATTGCCATATCCTTCAACTCACATAAGTTACTGACGTACATGCTCCAGTGCCACTTTGGTGAAACGCCGCCAGAACAAAAGCATGCGTTCACTCTTTTCCAATGGTTCAAGCTGTCGCACCAATGGATCCAGTTGTTGACCCATCCAAAGAAAAGTATGGCATAATCCTATTTAGAAGGCCCTGTTCGTTTATACCATATATCCATTTGCACCAAGAAAAGTCGCAAGTTTACCACTCTCCATTCGCCTTCATCATGGAATGGTATCGCAACAATCCGTCCAACTTTTCGTTTAGGCTCCGTAACCGACAGGCATGGCTTAAAATACGTAGAGCATTGGCAAGTGCGAATAGTGTACAACCAGAATCCATCCCGGAAAATATTCGTGAAGACAAATACGTGTGGTCCAAAGATGATCCTCTAGCCATGGAATGGGAAAAAGCCATCAATGATTACTGTGAAACCCACCTTGTACCTAGGTATGGAAAACCAAGTGAACTTGGAACTAATCTTATCATCTATTTTCCTAAACCGAATGATTACCATGATCCAGAGGAAGAAGAAGATGGTAACCATTACGACCCGTACGAAGATGATCCATCACACCCTGATTCCCGCTGGAAATAATTATATGTTATTAAGTATGTTTAGAAGTGTGCTTAGTGTGTTTTCAATAATGATGACATATGTATAAATGTCATTGTCTAGTAAAGTAGAAATATGTCATGCTTATGTAATTTCTTATGTAAGCACTTATGTCATGCTTATGTAAATTTTTATGTAAGCACTTATGTCATGCTTATGTAATGCTTATGTAATCATGCCTTTTCCTTGTCTATAAAAGGAAGGCTCTCCCCTCATTTGGAAATAATCCCTTGAATGAAATAAAATCCTCTTTCTATTACTCTCTCTCATCTCAAACCTTTCATGCTTTGAAGTTCTTCCTTATTTCCGACTTGGAGTTGTAAGCCATAAGACATAATTAATCGTCATATTCCATTTTAGTTTACTTTGAGTCTTGCATGTGTGTCCTTATTTCACTTGGAGTCTTGAATGTGTGTGTGTCTTACTGGTCTTATATAGATCAGCCATAACCCCCCTCCATTGTACTTTATTTTATTTATTTTATTTTTATTTTTACTTCATGTTTATTTTACTTTTTAGGAAAAAGGTCAAAATTACTAAGGATGCATTCTTATTTGAATAAAATAAACACTGCGTGAAAATCTTGTGCTCAGGGTAAATGATTTGGCATAGTTTATTCCGTTACACGAAAAAAGTTGGAAAAGTTGATAAAGTTGAATTTAATTCAAAGATTTTCATAATTTTCAAAATTTTCAAGTTAAATTCGAGTTTAAGCCAAAATCGAATGAATATTTGAATTTGGCAGTGACTTCGAGTTTGGCAGTAAAATCGAAATAGGTCATAAACTCGAAAGTGGTTAGTATAAATAGGTCAACAGTGACAAGTCATTAATCACCTACCTTCGAATTTGAGTCTTCGAGTTTATTCAAAGAGATTTCGAGTTTAAGCCTTCGACTTTAACGACTTCGAATTTTTCACTATTTGTCGAGTTTTTGTCCGTTTGTGTTCGAGAATCCTAGCAAATCTAGGTATAATCAACATCATTGTACAAGATTTAGGATGTTTTAGACACCATTTGAGCCAAAATCAACTGATTTTGAGGTTTTAATGGTGTGAACTTTTTTATTAAAAATAACAAAGTTTGAACCGGTGAAACATCAAATTAGTGACAAATATCTTCGATTAGAACCTATTAGGACTAATGGATGTGATTTTCTAAGTCTAAAATGGTTGAAATCTTGGAGTTTTGTGTTTTAACATAGCGACATATTCGAGTTTGATATTGGCTTCGAGTTTGATCGTGGCTTCGAGTTTGTCACTAAACTCGAAGAAGCCAATAAACTCGAATGAGGGTTATTTCGAATTTGTTATTTGAATTTACCATCAAAATCGAAATATTTGCTTAAAATTTAAATCAAACTTGTAGAAATTCATAGGTTTTTGATTTTGTAGTTACACAAGTTCAAAATAAAACAAATTTGAATTTAAAAAAGTTTATGTTTATATTGATCATTCTAATATTTTATATACTTTATTGTGCAGATATGGCAGATAGAGTGTTTGTTCAAAAGCACAATATCGTCATTTCTCCTGACCGTGAGCTGCCTGAAGCTCAGGCATACCGCCAGATGGTGGATTTTTTGGCCGCATCAAGGGTTGCTTATGCCCTTTCGCATAACGTTCAGATAGTGTTGCCGTATGTTCGGGAGTTTTGGGACCATCTGCAGGTTGATTGTACAGTTACTCCGACTGTATTACAGACCAGAATAGCGGGACAGCCCCTTGTATTCTCAGCGGATATGTTACGCAGAGTCTTGCAGTTGGGTTCTGCCGAGCAAGAAAATGGGCCAATTGACTTTCCGCTGGAAGTTCGCCAAGCAGCATTCTTACGAATGGGTTATGGCCTTGATGTGACAAAGTCATCATGTATGAAGAGCGGGTTAATCGGGCAGTGGAGATATCTTGCACACGTCTTCATGGTGTGCTTTGTTCCGAAGAAAGCAGGTTTTGATTATATCGTGTCGAAGATTCAGTCGGCAGTGATCGCGTTAGTCTACAATCAGCGGTTCAGCTATTCGGAAATGTTCTTTGCGGAGTTTGTTCACCAGATAACAGCTCTCGCAAGAGAAAGATTTTTGTTGTATCCGAGATTCGTGATGATGTTGATCTGACATTTCCTGCCGAATCTGCCGCAATTACCTGAAATTCAAAGTGTTGCTGTAATTGACAAGAGAATATTTGCAGATTGCAAAGCACACATAAGTGCTTTCGCCAGACCAGTGGAGGCACCACTTTTTGGTGTAGTGGTTAATCCTGATTTTGAAGCCCCTGTAGGTGCCAACTGGGCCGGGGAAGTTCAAATTCTGCAACAGCCGCAACAACAACAGCAACAGCTTTGGCCTCAACAACAACAGAGGAGGAGGCAGAGACCATCAGTTCGACAGACTCAGGCTACTAGGCCTTCAACAAGCCAAGTGCAAAAGATAGAAGAAGCTGGTCCTTCCAGTGTAGCCCCCGTACCTAATCCACGGGTGGAAACATTGGAAGAGATTTGGGCATCCGGGCCGCATGCAAATGAAGCAATTACTTCTGAGCTTGTAGGAGATATTTTGGAACCTCCAACTACTCTTGATGATCTTATGCAACAGATAGATGATTATGTGCCAGAGGAAGAAGGTCAACCTGAGTCGACATTTGTATCTGAATCGGAAGAAGTAGAAGAGAATGAGGTTGAGAAATAGACAGAAGCACCGTCTATCCAAATACGCACATATGGATCCTGAATAATGGTGATAAATCCATAGGCAGAGAAAAGAAGAGTGTCTAGGGATTCGGATAAGGACGATTCCGATTTCGAGGCTGAGGATACTACTCCTTTGGTGCCTAGGCATAGGGCCAAAAGGCATCGTTTTATGCAGGGAGCTTCATCGGCCTCTACGTCTGAGCCAGAAATAACAACCGCTCAGCCATCAGCTCAATCATCCATTCCATCACCACCACCACCTGTTCAAACATCCATTCCAACGCCAATCATTCCAACTCCCATCCAATCCATTCCATCCACCTCATCAGCCTTCACTGACAATCAACGATTTTCTGAGCTTAGAAGCAAGGTTGACTTCCAACAAGTCCAAATTTTTCAGCTCACTAAAGCCATCGGAGAGATACAGGCGCATAATGCAAATGTTGACAAAGAGAATGCAGAGCTGAAGACATTTGTTGGAAAGATAGAGCAAGAGAATCTCGAGCTGAAAACGTTTGTTGCAGATCAGGCTGCAGAAATCCGCACGATGACATCCCTTATTGAGCAATTATTGAAAAATCTAAAGGCTCAGGGGGAGACAAGTTGTAGGGATTCTGAGGAGCTGAGAGGAGGAGATGATGATGAAGGCAATGATCCCAATGCACCTAAAGAGAGTGAGCCAGTAGATTTTTCTGCTGCTCAACATGCAGAAATTCAGGGGGAGCCAAGTCAGAGTGGAGCTGAAGTGGGAGAGGGGAGCTCCTCAAAGGTCATGGAGAGCGACCTGAACGAAATAATTGAAGCTCTAATGAATATTGAGGAAGAAGTGTTAGATTTTGACTTTGAGGATGAGATGGAAGATCTGGAAGAAGGAGAATTTGTGCCAGAAGATATAGTTGATTGGCAATCTGATGAGGAGGTTGTGGAAGATGAAGATGACAACGTAGATGAAGTAATCATTCAGTCACAACCTATCACAGAACAATATGTACATAACGATCAAAATGTAATCGATATATATGATATCAAATTGGCCTCTGTGAACGATTCAGAACTGGAGGAAGCTGAAAAAGAGCCAAGCAGAGCTGAACTGTTAAACCTTTGGTTCCGTAAGGAAGAAAAGAAAGCAGAGCCAAAGATGAAGAAGAAGATGAGAATTCCTGTAACACCCTTGCCACAATAACCACCATTATAACACACCCAGGATTAATCACCAAACATAATTTACATAATGATCTGATAACTTAATTAACGTGCGGAAGCAAAAAATTGAAAATAAAATAATACCAGTTCGTCAAACACCCTATGGTGCTACATAGGTTACACGTCTAAGTCTACAAACTCAAAAGTATTTTACAATCATTCCCAAATTTTATTACAACAGTAATTCCATAAACCAAATACCAAGATGGACAGTAGAAATCTTCAAATACTTCAACAAACGTCCTAGCTAGATGGTCCAGCCGCCGATTTCCCTTTTCCTGTAAAAATGTAGCAACTGAGGGGTAAGCGAATTGCTTAATGAATACCATATGATTTTACACATTCTACAAATCTTTATGATGCCACCCAGAGTAACCGCGGTAACACATACCGTATACTCCACACGTACCCAAGGTACGCAAACCCGAGCCGCAGCTCCTTCGAGCTGACACTCGGCATAAGAAAACCAACCATCTGAGGCAGACATTACATCGGGGATGACTTACTGTCTATCCTGACCACAGAGGTGTCAAACTCTGGGTCATATAGCACAGTAACATCAGAGTACAGATGCGACCACGCAGGTCCATCAAAAGGATGCACAACAAATGAACGGACATGCAACAAGTATGAATGTGCATCAATATATATACGCAAGTCAGTAGAGTGCCAAACGAATGTGAAACAACATGCCTCAGCAGGCAAAGCAAAACATAAAGCAGATGCAACAATGTTAAAATCAAAGGTACTCACAGTGGGTGCGTTAGTTAATATCAGTTAATTTTATTTCTCCTCGGGCTTTCAACCGGATCCACAAAGTACCCCACTGTGGGTTAAACAACACCACAAGGGACCTGTTTCATTTCCATAAGGAAAAACATATCATAAACGTGTTCGGTAATAATTTCCATCATGATTATATAATATTAAAGTGTCACAACAATCGGAATCGTCATCCGAATCTCACATTTAAATCTCATCATGTAGTGTGTTATCAATCCCAAATAACCCTTCATTATATACCTTAATATGGTACAAAAGATATCCCAAAAGTGTGATTAATAGTCCATAAATCCGGACCTTTAAGACCCCATCCGAATTACACAAGATGCACAGAACTCGCCGAGTTCCTCATAGAACTCGCCGAGTTCCTGTCCGAATTTCGGTCCCTTCACTGAATTTCGGACCCATCCGAATTGGGGTTGACCCATCCGAATTCGGGTCCATCCGAGTTCGGTTCTTAATTTGATTTCTGTCCTATCCAAATTTCGGGTCTCATCCGAATTCGGGTCCCAACCGAATTCGGATCCAACACTTATGAATTTTTGAAGATTTATTCAATTGTTCTTGAGAACTCGCCGAGTTCCCCCTGAACTCGCCGAGTTCACATGCAGATTTGCAGGTCGCAGCTACGGGTTTTTAAGTGAAAATTGCCAAAACTCAAATTTATCCACATGCAATCTATAGTAATGTTTTATTAACATATATTGATTGTTTCTACATCATTTTCCTTATCATTAACACCCAAATTCGTCCAGATTGACCCAAAATATGAACTTTCCTTCAAGAACACAAAAACTTACAAAAGTTAAGATTTCTAACCTTTTAGGACGAATTATCCAACGATTCTTGTTTCTGGAGCTTCAGTGATGCTCAATTGATGATTCCCAACTAATATAACATACATGCATCAACGATTTCTCAGGTTAAAAATCTGAATTTCATCTTTATTTTTCAAAATAAAACCTCAAAGCTCAGAATTATGTTCTTACCTTGCTTCAGATCGTTTCCTTGTTAATATTCAGATGTAATCCACGAATTTGGTTCCACAAATTCGAATTTCAGTAGGAAATTTTTGAGATTTTTAGAGTGAGAGAGTTTGAAAGCTAGTGAGATGGAGAAATGGTTCATAATGAAAGACCAATGCTCTTTTATTCCATAGTTTTGGCTTTTGTCACATTTAGCCCCTCAACTTAACCGGTTACATTAAATACAGATTTCCATCGTAATTTTCATCATCACTAACTTTTAACAATCATCATACGTAATAACTAAGTATTTAAATTCTTAAATTTCATAATTTCATAAAATAGCAACCAACTTCTAAATATCCAGATACATGAAGATTGTTAATAATTTAACTTAATACAAAAATTTATGTAATTATCCCAATTACAATAATTTAAATCCCAGGATGTTATAACATGGGCTCCACCACGCTCAACTTCGTCCTCGAAGTTACTCGGATTCGAACAATTGTGGATATTTCTTCATCATTTCTGACTTAGTCTCCCAGGTATGATTCGCTCCCTTATGATGCTTCCATCGTACAAGCACCATCTCTATCTCCTTGCTTCTCAACTTCTTTACTTTAGTATCTAATACACACTCCAGCTCTTCATCATACCGGAGCCTTTCATCAATCTGCAGCTCAGTGTGGTCAGCCCAATCTTCGTTTTCGGTTGTGAACGACTTTCTAAGGTTTCCCACATGGAACACCGGATGTATGCCCGACATTTCTTCAGGCAACTCTAAGCGGTAAGACTGATTTCCTATTTTCTCGGTAATCCTGAATGGTCCAACGAATCTCGGAGCCAACTTTCCTCTCTTTACAAAACGTGTAACACCTCTCATAGGTGACACCTTCAAATAAACCCAATCCTTCACCTCGAAATTGATTGGTTTGTGCCTCCTGTCGTAATAACTTTTCTGGCGTTCCTGGGCCGCTTTCATGTTCTGTCGCACCAATTGTATTTTCTCGTTTGTTTCTTGAAGTAATGTCGGCCCAGCAATCGGCGTTACCTCGGTTTCTCTCCAACACGTAGGAGTCCTACACCTTCTTTCATATAATGCCTCAAACGGCGCTTTCTTGATCGTTGCGTGGTAACTATTATTATATGAAAACTCGATCAGTGGCAAATGATCGTCCCAATTACCACCGAGATCCAATATGCACGACCGCATCATATCTTCAAGCGTTAGGATGGTCCGCTCGCTCTGACCATCAGTTTGCGGACGGTAAGCTGTACTCATTGCTATTCTCGTACCCAACCCTTCTTGTAAAGCCGACCAAAAGTTGGAAGTAAATCGGCTGTCCCGGTCCGATACGATAGACTTTGGCACCCCGTGTCTAGAAACTATCTCAGCCACATAAAATCTGTGCTAACTTTTCCAAAGAATAATTCTCTCTTATCGGAATAAAGTGTGCGGTCTTAGTTAACCTATCGACTATCACCCAAACTACATCGTGTTGACGCCTAGTCTTCGGCAACTTAGTAACAAAGTACATCGTTATGTGTTCCCACTTCCATTCCGGAATGGGAAGCGGTTGCAAACTACCGTATGGTTGCTGATGTTCGGCTTTCACTAACCGACAAGTTCTGCATCTCTCCACGTACTGACCTATGTCTTTCTTCAATCCCGGCCACCAAAAGTCTGCTTTCAGCTCGTTGTACATCTTTGTGCTCCCGGGATGTACAGAAAATTTCGATTGATAAGCTTCTTCTATTATCACATTTCTCATGCCTCCATAGTTTGGCACCCAGATTCTTCCGTAAATTCCTTTCAAACCCGATTCACTAGTTTCCATATTCTTCATTTGCACCCTTATATCTTCATTACCAACATTTTCATCCTTCAAGGCTTCCTCTTGAGCGGCCTTGACATCATCAATAATAGTGGAGGTCAGCATTGTAGACGTCATCATGTAACAGCAATCCTTAGCATATGCTTTGCGACTCAAAGCATCGGCTACCACGTTAGCCTTTCCAGGATGGTAAAGGATCTCACAGTCATAATCCTTTATTAGTTCCATCGAACGTCTCTGCCTCATGTTACGTTCTTTCTGGCTGAAAATGTACTTCAGGCTCTTATGATCCGTGTATAACTGACACTTAGTTCCATAGAGATAGTGTCTCCACAATTTCAAAGCAAAAGTGACAGCTGTCAACTCAAGATCATGAGTTGAGTAGTTCTTTTCATGCTGCTTAAGTTGTCTCGAGGCATACGCGATTACCTTTCCGCGTTGCATCAATACTGCACCAAGCCCCAACCTGGAAGCATCCGTGTATACAACAAAGTCCTCATTACCCTCTGGTAGGGCAAGTATAGGTGCTTCACTTAGCGTCCTCTTCAAAACATCAAACGCCTCTTGCTGCACGGTTTTCCAAACAAAAGATGCATTCTTCTTTGTTAATGCAGTCAAAGGAACTGCAATCTTTGAAAAATCCTTGATAAACCTCCTATAGTAGCCCGCCAACCCCAAAAAACTTCTGACTTCTGTAGCTGAACGAGGCGGCTCCCAATTCCTTACCGCTTCTACCTTAGCCGGATCTACAGAAATTCCGGCCCCCGAAATCACATGCCCCAAAAATTGAATCTGTTGCAGCCAAAACTCACATTTTGAGAACTTGGCATACAACTTCTCTTTTCTTAGCAGTTCCAGCAATTCCTTTAAATGATCAGCATGTTCGACCTCAGACTTTGAATACACCAAAACATCTTCAATGAACACAATCACTGACTTATCTAGCATCGGTCTACAAACTCGGTTCATTAAATCCATAAAAACAGCCGGGGCATTGGTTAACCCGAAAGGCATCACTAGAATCTCGTAATGCCCATACCGAGTTCTGAATATTGTCTTAGGCACATCATCTTCTCGTACCTTCAGTTGGTGGTATCACGACCTCAAGTCGATCTTAGAAAAGACACAAGCCCCGTGTAACTGATCAAATAAGTCATCTATCTGCGGCAGCGGATACTTGTTCTTGATTGTCAACTTATTCAGCTCCCGGTAATCGATGCACATCCTCATCGAGCCATCTTTCTTCTTAACAAATAACACCGGAGCTCCCCACGGCGATGAACTTGGTCGAATGAAGCCCTTGTCCAACAACTCCTGGAGTTGTGTCATCATTTCTTTCATTTCAGTAGGAGCAAGGCGATATGGAGAACGGGCTACCGGCGCAGCCCCAGGGATCAAATCTATACGGAATTCCACTTGTCTCTCAGGCGACACGCCAGACAAGTCTTCCGGAAACACATCCGGGAATTGTGAAACAACAGGCACATCGGCCAATGTCTTCTTCTCAGCCTTAGCATCAATAGCATATGCTAAGTTGGCGTCACATCCCTATGCTACAAGCTTTCGGGCTTTTGCAATGGTCAATAAGCACAGATCCCCGCTCCTCCTATCCCCATAAATACAAATCTCACGCCCCTCTGGAGTACTTATCTTTATCATCCGCTTCTTACATACTATATGGGCTTCATTCTCTATCAACCAATCCATCCCGATAATCACGTCAAATTCACTAAACTCAATCGATATCAAGTCCAAATTGAAGACTACATCTTCAATCACTAAGGTGCAGTTTCGGTATACATGATCTACTTTGACTAGAGTATTACTAGCAGTTTCAATGTCAAGTATAGCAGATAACTTTGATAAAGGCACAGACAATTGTTGAGCAAACATGGTAGATACAAATGAACGGTTGGCACCCGAATCGAAAAGAACTCGTGCAGGCATGGAATTAACAATAAACATACCAGTAACCACCTCGGGGTTTTCCCTTGCCTCCTCCGCGGTAATCTGAAATGCACGAGCCGGTGCCCTTTGTGGCTGGTTCCGGCGGTTGACTGAACCACCACTAGATCCCCCAGATGATCGTGTTGTCGATGGAGCAGCAGCTGCTGGAGCATTCTTTCGACAATTCCGACTATAGTGCCCCCATACTCCACACTTATGGCAAGCATCCGACTTCCGTGGGCACTCGTTCTAGTAGTGGCCCAATTCTCCACAGCAAAAACACGCCCGCCCGTTTGTGCACTTGCCAAAGTGTTCCAGATGACACTTATTACAATACTGCGGCTCGGTGTTGATGGAGTATGCACGAGCACGACCGGAAGAACTATACTGTCGACGGTAAGATTGTTGCGGCGAGTACTGCGATGATCGTGAAGAACCAGAGTAGCCCCCTTCGCGTTGACGTTTCGGTGGTGAAGGTTGAGTTGGGTTAGCAGAAGCAGCAGCGGACCCCATCACGTATCCAGACATACTTAGAATCTGTTCCACATTTCTGGCGGCTTCCAGTAGACCAGCAAATGTGGGGTAGCGTACATTGCTCATCACCCTTCGGATTTTCAAATCAAGACCAGCCTCAAACCTGGTCACTTTCCGTTCCTCGGTATCCACTTGATGAGGCGCGAACAAACTTAGCCTCGTGAACTCTACAGCATACTGGGACACAGACTTAGTCCCCTGTATCAACGTCATGGACTTAGCCTCCAATCTTCGGCGCTCATCGGCCGGATGCTGAGTAAAAATTTCAGTAAACTCAGCCCGTGTCATTACGGAAACCTTTTCCATTGTTAAGGCATTCACCATCGAATTCCACCACATAACTGCATCTTTGGTGAACATTGCAGTAGCGAACTGGACCATATCCTTCTCAGCACAATCGCTGATTCGGAATGTCCGTTCTGTGGCTGTTATCCATTCCAGAGCGGCAACAGCATCACGCAGTCCATTGAACTCGACTGCTCCATTTCCTTTAAAGTATTTAAACCGACAACCTCTGGGCTTATTAGATGACCCAGTGTTGTCATCTTGCTCGTCATTGTTTCCCTCTCTTTCCTTATTCTTCTTCTTATTTTCTCTTCGCTAAGCTTCGGCCTCATCTCGAGCCCGAAACTGATCTTGAATCATCCGATTTTTCTCAGCCATCATGGCTAGCATCATTTCTCTCGTTTCTTCGGGTGTCATTCCTCCTCCAGACATGTTCTGAAATATGAAACATATAACTTATTTAGTAACATGTCATTTATTTAAAAACACCACCCATTTGTCTCTTATGATAGTCAATGTCCTATGATTACTAGATCGTAACCTATCTTAGTTCAGATCATTACTTAGTATCACTACATGTCATCACTTAATGTTTGAGACCAAGACCTCACGGACACTTGAATCTCAAACTACTGCTCTGATACCATTCGCTGTGACACCCTTGCCACAATAACCACCATTATAACACACCCAGGATTAATCACCAAACATAATTTACATAATGATCTGATAACTTAATTAAAGTGCGGAAGCATAAAATACAAAATAAAAGAATACCAGTTCGTCAAACACCCTATGGTGCTACATAGGTTACACGTCTAAGTCTACAAACTCAAAAGTATTTTACAATCATCCCCAAATTTTATTATAACAGTAATTCCATAAACCAAATACCAAGATATACAGTAGAAATCTTCAAATACTTCAACAAACGTCCTAGCTAAATGGTCCATCCGCCGATTTCCCATTTCCTGTAAAAATGTAGCAACTGAGGGGTAAGCGAATTGCTTAGTGAATACCATATGATTTTACACATTCTACAAATCTTTATGATGCCACCCAGAGTAACCGAGGTAACACATACCGTATACTCCACACGTACCCAAGGTACGCAAACCCGAGCCGCAGCTCCTTCGAGCTGACACTCGGCATAAGAAAACCAACCATCTGAGGCAGACATTACATTGGGGATGACTTACTGTCTATCCTGACCACAGAGGTGTCAAACTCTGGGTCATATAGCACAGTAACATCAGAGTACAGATGCGACCACGCAGGTCCATCAAAAGGATGCACAACAAATGAACGGACATGCAACAAGTATGAATGTGCATCAATATATATACGCAAGTCAGTAGAGCGCCAAACGAATATGAAACAACATGCCTCAGCAGGCAAAGCAAAACATAAAGCAGATGCAGCAATATTAAAATCAAAGTTACTCACAGTGGGTGCGTTAGTTAATATCAGTTAATTTTATTTCTCCTCGGGCTTTCAACCGGATCCACAAAGTACCCCACTGTGGGTTAAACAACACCACAAGGGACCTGTTTCATTTCCATAAGGAAAAACATATCATAAACGTGTTCGGTAATAATTTCCATCATGATTATATAATATTAAAGTGTCACAACAATCGGAATCGTCATCCGAATCTCACATTTAAATCTCATCATGTATTGTGTTATCAATCCCAAATAACCCTTCATTATATACCTTAATATGGTACAAAAGATATCCCAAAAGTGTGATTTATAGTCCATAAATACGGACCTTTAAAACCCCATCCGAATTACACAAGAAATGCACAGAACTCGCCGAGTTCCTGTCCGAATTTCGGACCCTTCACTGAATTTTGGACCCATCCGAATTGGGGTTGACCCATCCGAATTCGGGTCCATCCGAGTTCGGTTCTTAATTTGATTTCGGTCCTATCCAAATTTTGGGTCTCATCCGAATTCGGGTCCCAACCGAATTCGGATCCAACAATTATGAATTTTTGAAGATTTATTCAATTGTTCTTGAGAACTCGCCGAGTTCCCCCTGAACTCGCCGAGTTCACATGCAGATTTGCAGGTCGCAGCTACGGGTTTTTAAGTGAAAATTGCCAAAACTCAAATTTATCCACATGCAATCTATAGTAATGTTTTATTAACATATATTGATTGTTTCTACATCATTTTCCCTATCATTAACACCCAAATTCGTCCAGATTGACCCAAAATATGAACTTTCCTTCAAGAACACAAAAACTTACAAAAGTTAAGATTTCTAACCTTTTAGGACGAATTATCCAACGATTCTTGTTTCTGGAGCTTCAGTGATGCCCAATTGATGATTCCCAACTATAATTACATACATGCATCAACGATTTCCCAGATTAAAAATCTGAATTTCATCTTTATTTTTCAAAATAAAACCTCAAAGCTCAGAATTATGTTCTTACCTTGCTTCAGATCGTTTCCTTGTTAATATTCAGATGTAATCCACGAATTTGGTTCCACAAATTCGAATTTCAGTAGGAAATTTTAGATATTTTTAGAGAGAGAGAGTTTGAAAGCTAGTGAGATGGAGAAATGGTTCATAATGAAAGACCAATGGTCTTTTATTCCATAGTTTTGGCTTTTGTCACATTTAGCCCCTCAACTTAACCGGTTCCATTAAATACAGATTTCCATCATAATTTTCATCATCACTAACTTTTAACAATCATCATACTTAATAACTAAGAATTTAAATTCTTAAATTTCATAATTTCATAAAATAGCAACCAACTTCTAAATATCCAGATACATGAACATTTTTAATAATTTAACTTAATACAAAAATTCATCTAACTATCCCAATTACAATAATTTAAATCCGAGGATGTTACAATTCCGGGGGCAGAAAATCTCTCAGGAGGTATTATTAGCTGGTTCTTCGACAGAGAACTGCAGCTATTCATTCTGAAGAGGAGAGATAGACTCCAATACCTGAGGCGTACACTTAAAGTGTTTAACACATTGCCGAAGGTAGAAGTGAAGGAGTTAGCTTGGAAAGAATTGATCAACATTGGAAATGACCCTTATGCTGAAGTAATCGCAAAGATAATCAGAAGAGAGGGAAGAACTGGAAAGTTTGAAAGACTCAAGCCGAGGTCAGGAAAGAGAGTAGAGGATGAGTCAAGGATAGATCCTCATACTGGAAAGCCATAGGCTAAAATGGTTTGTAAACCTATCAGATGCTTGAAGAAGGTGCCAATAAAATCGATGCCACAGAATGTTTTAAGCAACATGAAATGGTGGTATGTCGACAATGATACAGCTGAAGCAGTCATGGAAGATATAGAAGACAAAGTTATTTTGCGAGTGTATGATCCATTACACCTTATAAACCTATCCAAGGACGACCTGAAAAAGTTGCATGATCAACCTATCTTCTTTCATGAAGGATGGAGGTCTGACGCCAGGAAGTACCAGAAGGTAGTAAAAGTATGTATAGATACATGACTATATGCAAGTAGCAGTCTATATGGTTCTAGTACTTAATCAAATTGTAAAAAATTAGAAGCTATCGTCAAGGGGGAGTCTGTTGGTACACCTTGTGTGACGATAGCAGTCTAAGTTGTGTTAGCATTTTGTGTAAGTCATGTTACTAAATATTGAATATTGTCTAGTGTCTGATATATCTATGTATGTGTGTTTAATATTTATTGATTGTATGTTTGAACTTGATGTAACGTATTACAAGAAGTTCAAACATAAAGTTCAAAGATTAAATCAAACATAAGTTAAAACATAGATTCAAATAGAAGTTTGACATGTGAAATTCGAATTTAGAGTAAATTCGAATTCATCATGAAGGTAAATTCGAATTTGTCAGGTGGACAAATTCGAATGGGCCTTGGGCATGTTTCGAGTTTGTCCTATGACAAACTCGAATTGCTCAGTATAATTAAGGATTAACTCGAATTACTATCAGACTTTCGCAGAATTTGTTAGACGATTAAGCAAAGGCGATCTCGAGTTTACTAGTAATCAGAGAGTGTTTTGGGAGAGAATCATCGTGTAGGTACGTTCGTCGTTGTTCGTATAACATCTTGGTAGTCTTCGTGTTTCGTGCTTGTGATCTTACCGTCAAGCCGCTAACGAGGATTTCGCACTCGTTGGACGGTGTCGCGTCAAGATAAGATCCGTAGGTAGGTGACCATAGAAAGCATAAGATTCGAATTTGTAGAGGACAAGTTCGAAAGGCCTTGGGCTTATTCAAACTTGTCTTAGGCAAATTCGAACCGGGTGTTATAATTAAGGGTTAATTCGATTAATTAACAAGTTTCTGCAGAAGTTTAAATAAATCTTCTGCAAAAGGCGATCTCGAACTTGCAAGTGTCAGAGTATTTGTTCTTGAAGAGAATCACGTGTCGGGACGTTCTGTTGTTCGTCTATCACAGTGTGTGTCTCCGTTTTTCGTGTGTGTGGTGTACCCGTCAAGCCGCTAACGAGGATTCCGCACTCGTTGGACGGTGTCACGTCAAGATAGGATCCATAGGAAGGCGACCTTACAAGTGGTATCAGAGCCATTAGGGTGTTCGTGGTGTTCTTTGTGTTCACAAGTAACATCTGTGGTTTCTTGGCGTTTTTGGATGGAAAAATCACTTTTTGGATAAGTTTTCGAGTTTTTCAAGCAAGATAACGGGGAAAAGTTCATATTAGTTCATCATTTTGGTCGAAATCATAGTTTTTAATTCTAAAAACTTTGGTTTAAACTGAAAAGTTGAAAAAATCAAACTTTTGGTCGTTTTTCCAACTTGCGGCGCTCGAACTTAAAGGGGTATTAGGGTTTCTTCGAATATACCAGAAATTCGAATTTACCATATTCGATTTTGGCATCATTTGAATTTATCATATTCGAACATAGCATAAACTTCAAATTTGTCATCTTTTCGAATTTGTTTGATTTCAAACTTAATTTCGAATTTAATATTAATCATAATCGAACGTAGTCAAGTTCGAAAGGGTTAATTTAAACTAATTTCAAATTAAATTTATTAAGTTTCAAATTCAAAAAATTTAAGACAAATTTACAAAAGTTTATTGAAATGGACCATGAAGTCGGTAAGGAAAATTCACCACCCAAGCTGATGAAGTTGGAAGACTATTATTGGTGGAAGGATAGGTTCGCCGACTTTGCTCATTTCAACGATATGCGTATGTGGATTTGTATCGATGAGGGATATGTGCCACCTACGACAGAAGTTTAAGGTCGTCATAGAGTCTTATCATATCAAAAGATGAAAGATGATCATAAGAAATTATATGAGGCCGAGAACCGAGCATTCTCGATTATCCGAATGGCGCTACCTCAGGAAATCCTACACACATTTAGAAATCATCGAACAACAAAAGAGTTATGGGATGCACTAGAGAAACGGTGTGAGGGAAATCCGCGGGTTAGGAAAGGTAGAACGGAGATGCTCAAGCAGCAATTTGCAATTTTCAAGGCGCTGAAAAACGAAAAGCTGGATGAGACTATCACAAGGTTCTATCACTTGCTGACAGAGTTAGACAATCATGATGTCGATTATCATGAATTAGAGAAGATTGAGAAGCTTCTGGATGCTTTACCTGCAATATGGGAGATGTACGTAGCGCTGATAAAGCATGATGAGGAGAAATTTGACACTCTAACTCTAGAAGGAGTCATAGGAACGCTGAGGGCTTATAACATTCAATTGCTGAAGAAGGAACGGGAATATGACCAAGTATAGGATCAGGACATGTATTTTGGGAAGTCCAAACCTTCAGTCGCAAATGAACTAAAGACAGCTACAACATTCTATACTAGTGAAACATCGACTCCAGTAGAAGTAGACGACTCAGGGAGCCGGGCTTTCTTAGGGTACTCCAAACTGGAAGAAAAACAACTCAATCCACATCTACGTCTCAAGGATATTCAAGGATGCCAATGAGCGCAAAATCAGCTGAAGATCATCTGAATCTCTTGGCTTCATTTATCGCCTGGTACGACAATTGCGTTCAAGAGAAAATCAACGATCCTGCACTATGTGATGAGGACTACGATCAGGTGGATCCTGATGATCTAGAAGAAATGGATCTTCAATGGCAACTAGCCATGGTGACTCAGAGGGTCAAGAGATTCATCAAAAGGATAGGCAGAAATCTAAATGTCAGCAACAATAAGATTGGGTTCGACAAATCCAAAGTTAAGTGCTACAACTGCCAGGGGTTAGGACATTTTGCTCGAGAGGGTCAAAGAACCAAGTCAGCCTGCTAATTCAAGTAATCAAGCGAACATAGTTGGTCTGTTGACGAATGTCACATCTGACAGACAGCTTGATGGAACGTACGACTGGAGTACACATCCAGAGTCTAATGCTAGAGCCTTCATGGCTGATGTAACAGAGACTGGCAGTGTCGGAGCAGAGGAAGAAATAGAGGACAGACACCAGAATGATACAAGTCCTGTGTTGGTGGAAAAGTCAGACAATCAGACAATTCTAGAGTTTGCTGCACAAATGGAAAACGTGCAATCAGATCATGCAAAGGTAATTCTGAACTTTTCTATATTTCGTGATTTATGTGCTTTCTGTGCTACTTCTAATGATAGATTAAATTTAGTGCTAGAAACACATACTAATTTAACTACTCAAATTGATTTTTTTTTTAAATCAGATAATGTTAGCCTCCTAGATATAAAAGAAGATCTTAGGGATAAGCTGAAAGCAGATGCTCAAGATGTAATAGTTCTAAAAGACAAACTAAGTGAGCAGTGTGTCAGGATAGAACTAATGTATGAGCATGTTGGGGCGTTAACCAAAGAGCTTAAGATTAAAGAGGTAGAGCTAGCTAAAGCTAAGGTTAAGGTTGCAGAGGCAAATAGTAAATTAGAAAAGTTTAGGAACTCTTCAATGAATCAAGGGAAGATCTTAGATGCACAGCGTCAGTCTAAGAAACCAGTAGGTTTAGGGTATAACGAAAGTCCTCCACCTTTTAATAATAATTATGTGCCTCAGCCTCAGGATAAAACTAATAAACCAGTTGAATCAGAGGTAGCAACTGAACCTGTGTCTGAATCTGTTAAGGATAAAGAAACTAAGGTGACTAATAGCAATGCCACAATTAAGAAAGTCAAATTTGTGAAGTCTTCTAGTGATAAGATTGTAGGAGAAGCCAAACCTGACTTTAATGATCTGAAAGAGGAAAAAGTCACGATAGTTGAAAGGAAAGAACGTGACATAAATGAGAAACCTAAGTCAAAGGGCACTCATAAGAAGTCTATTGATAAAATGTCTCGTTTTAGATGTCATGAAAGGGGTCATGTTGCTTCTAGTTTCCATATAGGAAGGTAGAATCTACACCTAATGTTGGAAAGCTGGAACAACATATACCTCACCAAGTGTAGCAAGCACAAGTAGTTCTCAACACACTGAGAGGATTGTGCAAGCCTCACCAAAGACTGCTGTGAAACAAACACCTGTGTCAGGAAGACCAAATGAAGTTGTTAGGACTAATTCACCGAATAGAGTTCCTAATCAACCTAGGTCAGGACCTCAACAAAATTATAGGAGTACTACACCTAAAAGAGCTTACTCTCCGGTTAGGTCTCACACTCCTGTAAGACATCAGACACCAGGTAGAGCCTAGGGATACCAATCTGAAATGCCATATAATAGAAATTATTCAAGGGCTCAACAGCAAATGCCTACCCAAAGGCCTAGAGTGAACTGAAATCACTCTACACCACAACAGGTTCTCAATCAAACACCCAAGTCACCTGAAAGGAGAGATGAGTATTTGAAGGAGTTCACGTATGTGGATGAGAATGGTATTACCAAGTCAGTCATGGCTTGGGTTCCCCATGATAACTAACCTCTTTTCTTTCATGTGCAGGAGATAACTACAGGTCTAAACTACAAGTGGTTCGTCGATAGTGGTTGCTTTAGGCACATGACTGGGGAAAGTCTACTTACATACTTCAAGGGAGGGAACAGGGGATTCGTATCATTCGCTGGAAACAAAGGAGGAAATATCACTGGTACTGGAGTGGTCACTAATGGGACTATCAAACTTGATCACAATCTCATTAGTGTATCTCAAATATGTGATAAGAAGAACTCAATGATCTTCACTGACACTGAGGCGTTAGTGCTAAAGCCGGGATTTAAAGTACCTGAAGAGTGGATACTGAAGAGAGCCCCAAGGAAGAATGATTTGTACATGCTAGACATGTATAAATCAGATTCTTCAATGGGAAGTCTTTTATCTAAAGCTTCAGAGACCGAATCAGTCTTATGGCACAGACGCATGGCTTACTTGCACCTGAGAAAAATGAAGTATATCACTAAACATGGACTGGTGCAAGGTGTCCCGATGAAGAGTTTTCAGTTTGAAGACAAGTGTGTACCGTGCAAGAAAGGCAAACAACACAAGAAATCACACAAGTCAAAGACTCAGAACTCTATAGCTTCAACTTTCGATTTGTTGCATATGGACCTGTTCGGTCCAATCAACAAAAGGAGTATAGGTGGTAGTTGGTACTGTTTAGTTATAACTGATGATTACTCACGATTTTCATGGGTTTTATTTTTAGGTACGAAGGACGAGACAGCTGCAAAGTTGATTGGGTTCTTAAACCAAGACGAAAACTCCTATGGGACGAGAGTAAAACGTATCAGGAGTGATAACGGAACCGAGTTTAAAAACACAGTAATTGGTGTATATTGCCTATCCAAAGGAATAGTGCATCAATTTAGTGCACCATATGAGCCACAACAAAATGGGGTGGCAGAACAGAAGAACAGGACTTTGATTGAGGCAGCAAGGACCATGCTCTCGGATTCAAAGCTTCCTACCATGTATTGGGGGGAGGCAGTGAATACCGCCTGTCATGTTTTAAATCAGGTCCTTACTGTCAAATCATTGAACAAAACCTGTTATGAAGTTCTGAATAAAAGACCACCAAATTTAACTGGCTTCGAACCGTTTGGGTACCATGTACTTTAATGAAAACAAAACATCAACCTAAGTTTAGTGAAAAGGCTGACGAAGGGTATTTCCTAGGTTATGTGCCTAACTCACCAAACAAACGGGTTTTTAACAAAACAAATGGTATGGTAGAGATTGTGTATAACATTGATGTAACAAGTTATACACATGAACCCCAAACAGGTCCGGAATGGATATTTGATTATGACAAATTGTTTGAATCATTTAACATTCCTTTGAATGGAAATGTAGGTACAATTGAACATGACTTATAGTCATTAAATCTGAATGATGACGGTCAAGGTTTTCCATAGACGAGCATTCCATCAACTTTTGAGCCTACATCGACAGAAAATGGGTCTCCAGCAGAGAATGATTCTGAGTTACCTACAAACGATAATCAGGCTACAAATTCTAACTCTGAAGACAGTGATCATGAGGAAGAGAATGTAGCATCTGAAGTCGTTCCCCCGTTAGGTGAAATAGGATCAAACTTAGGAGATAATCTTAGGGTCGACGAGATCGAAACATCAAGGATTAATAAGGATCATCCGGTTGAGAGCATCATAGGAAATCCGAATGTTCGTATGAGGACTAGGGGTAGTTTGAATAAAAACACAGTGCTGTTGTCGATGCTTAATGACTCCGAGGCTTTTCACACTTGCCTGTATTCATGTTTCATCTCGCAAGTAGAGCTGAAGAATGTGCAAATGGCACTGAAAGACAACTCTTGGGTTGAAGCGATGCAAGAAGAACTGTCACAATTCAGAAAGCTTGAAGTGTGGGAGTTAGTGCCGTTACCTCGAGGAGAAGTTGCAATAGGAACCAAGTGGGTTTTTAAGTGCAAGAGAGATGATCGGGGTATTTTAACTCGCAACAAGGCAAGGCTTGTCGTAAAGGGTTTCAACCAAGAGGAAGGAATCGATTACAACGAAGTGTTTGCGCCAGTGGCAAGGCTTGTGGCAATCCGTTTGTTTCTAGCCTTTGCATCCTTCAAAGGATTTAAAGTCTATCAGTTGGATGTAAAAAGTGCATTCTTGTATGGCAAAGTGAAGGAACTGGTGTGTGTTGAACAACCTCCCGGGTTCACTGATTCGAAGTTTCCCGACAGAGTGTATCGACTGGATAAGGCTCTGTATGGATTGCATCAGGCACCAAGGGCATGGTACGAGACACTATCAACTCATCTTTTGGACAATGGGTTCGAAAGAGGGAGAATTGATGGTACACTGTTTGTGAAGAGAAAGGGAGAACATATTATATTGGTACAAGTGTACGTACATTGATGATAATTATTTTCGGGTCATCAGACGAGCAGATGTGCAAAGAATTCGAGAAGGTGATGAAGTCTAAGTTTGAGATGAGTGTTATGGGAGAGCTGAACTTCTTTCTGGGTTTGCAAGTTGAACAGAGGAAGGAGGGTATGTTTATTCATCGGACGAAGTTTGTCTACGACATTCTAGAGCGCTTCGGGATGGAGGGGACAAAGCTGACTGCTCACTTTAGCACACCGATTCAAGTGAATCACAATCTCGGACCGGGTACAGAAAGTGATACTGATGTGGATCCGACTCTATATCGGGCCATGATCGGGTCGCTTATGTATTTAACTGCTTCTAGACCTGACATTATGTTTGCTGTGTGTATTTTTGCTAGGTTTCAAGCCAATCCGAAAAAAATGCATATGAAAGCTGTGAAGCGGATTCTTAGATACCTTAAGTCAAAACCGAAGCTGGGACTTTGGTATCACGCGGATGGTGATCTGGAATTGGAAGCATTCACAGATTCAGATTATGGAGGTTGCAGCTTGAATCGAAAGTCACAACTTGAGGTTGTCAGTTCCTTGGAGGGAGGCAAGTATCCTGGCAATGCAAAAAACAGACTTCGGTTGCTAGGTCGACGTGCGAGGCCGATTATGTAGCTGTTGGTAGTTTCTATTCAAAGGTTTTGTGGATACAACAACAATTGTGGGATTACGGTTTGACTTACACTCATACTCCCATTAGGATAGATAACCAACTACTATTGCTATAACTAATAATCCAGTTAAACACAGTAAAACAAAGCACATAGACATAAGACATCATTTTATACGTGATTGTGCTAAAAAGAATTTAATAAAACTGGTAAAAGTGTCAACGGAAGATAGTAATGCTGATTTATTCACTAAAGCTTTTGATAAGTCACGCTTTGAGTTGTTAGTTCAACTAAATGCTATGCGTAATCCAGAGTAACTTGACCTTAGTAGATTTTCTTTCCGTTTATAGTAAGTTAGTTTATTAGCTTTTCTTAAAAACGAAAAACAAAAGAAAAAAAAAGAGAAAATCATTAAAAAAATTCAAAAAAAAGAGAATATCGAAAAATGAGTTAAGTCTTAGAATCATAGGTTCAAAGTGACGAAAATTAGCACAGTCTAAACAAGCTCTAAGTGTTAAGCTTTCACACATAATGCACCTTAAACTTTAAGTGATATACATTTTCTAGCTCGATGTGTTGGTAGGCATAATACACAAAGGGAATCTCAAAAGCTAATAAAATATTCAAGAAAAAGTCATATGTGTAACTAACTTAGATGTATGACCAAATGGTCTTAATTTTTATGTTAGAGACATACAGACAATGATTCTAAATGAGGTATGCAAATTTTATGGGGGGTGTATAGCCACATCAGATACATCTTAATGAAAAGAAAAGAAAAGAAAAACCATGACCTAAAGGAGAGAGTCAAAACAAGTCACTTTGTTGTACGTAAGTACAGACCTGTTACCTCTTGTTTGACTCGAGTTAGCAAGATAAGTCGCTTTGTTGTACGTTCGTACAGACCTATGACCGCTGTCTTGCTAGCTTTAAATAAACTTTAAGACAAACTAAGACACTCTGTTGTATCTCATTACAGACCTGTGTCCGACATTTGCCTTTTAAAGAAAATTTGCAATACCGAAAAGTTAAAATCATTGTGTGTATGCCTTGATCATAAAAAGTACGTCTAAGTATGAGACACGTAAGGTAGTTTCATGATAAATAAAAATGCCAAGGGATATTCCAAAGTGTAACATGTTTAAAGGGAAAATAATA
Organism: Centrapalus pauciflorus; assembly: GCA_020465985.1. Lineage (NCBI taxonomy): Eukaryota > Viridiplantae > Streptophyta > Magnoliopsida > Asterales > Asteraceae > Centrapalus > Centrapalus pauciflorus. The sequence continues at coordinate 68,327 of JAANYP010005106.1, forward strand.
CCGACAATCGCCTAGAAATGTGTGTCACGACAAACAATCAAGGAAACAAAAATTCCTAAGTGTCATAGTGTAATACTGAAAGTACGTATTGACACCGCTATCTGATTGAACCTTCTTTGACTTTCTCGCCAAAAATATTCTGTTTAGTGTATGTCGTAAAGTTTGTAAAAGTATTTTTGAGTACCTTAAGTTTAAAATATTTTAGTCAAACTTTATTTTATTTTATTTTATTTTACTTTAAGTAGGAAAAAGGTCAAAGTTACTAGGATGCGTGATTGGTTGAATAAACAAATTTTGTGTGAAAATCTATTGCTTGGTGTGAATAATTTTGCAAGGTTTTTTTCCGTTACACGAAAAGGTTGAAAAAGTTGAATTTTACTCAAGGATTTTCAGAATTTTAAATTATGTTCGAATTTAAGACAAAATCGTATTAACTTTCGAATCTGTCAGGAAATTCGAATTTAATGTCAAGTTCGAATGAGGTTGGTATAAATAGGTCAACAGTGGACCATTCAATTCACCTACCTTCGATTTTCTTTCTTCGAACTTGTGTCCAGGCGAATTCGAACTTGTTCTTCGAACTTACCGTTTCGAGTTTATTACTATTTCACGAAGTTTTGCTCGTTTGTTTTCGAATCTTCCAACACACTTAGGTACAATCATCATTATTATACAAAGTTAGGGTAGTTTAGGACTCATTTATAGCAAAAAACGCCTTTATTTGAAGCTTTTTGGGTTTTAACTTTGTCGTTCAAAATCACAAGTTTTAACCGGTGAAACTTCAAATAAAGTACATATAACTTCGATTAGATCCCAATAGAACTAGACTCTGTTATTTGTTAAGTCAAATGGAGTTAAATCATGGATTTGTATTCGAAAGTGACCGACTTCGAACATGTTCATCATGTTCGAACTTGTCAGAAAATTTGAATTTGTTAAAATATCGACAAATTCGAATTCAGTCAAATTCGAACATATCCTTCGAATTTATTTTAAATTTGAATGCTTTTATAAAATAAATTCGAACTTGTAGAAATTCGAATGTGTTGGATTTCGGACTTATGTAAGTTCGAAATAAAGCAAATTTGAAATTAAACAAGTTTCATTTTTGTTTTTGTTTTTTAACTAATATTGGTTGTTGTTTTTATTTGCAAATATGGGTGATAGAGCTTTTTTCAATAAACATAACATGGTTATGTCCGTAGATCGAGAGCTACCTGAAGCTCAACCATTTCGACAAATGGTGGAATTTTTGACGCATTCAAGGGTCGCTTACACATTAACTCATAACCTGTAAATAATTTTGCCATATGTAAGACAATTCTGGGAGCACCTCCAGGTAGACTGTACCATGACGCCGACAGTACTACGAACAAGAGTTGGGGGGCAGCCCATTGTTTTCTCAGCTGATATGCTTCATCAGATACTGCAGCTAGGCTCCGAAGACCAAGAGGAGGGGCCCATTGAATTTCCAGTAAATATAAGGCAGCGCTGCGTATATTAAAAGTGGCTTGATCGGGCAATGGCGCTATTTGGTGCATGTATTTATGGTCTGTTTGGCGCTGAAAAAGGCCAGATTTGATTACATAGTATCAAAGATGCAATCGGCAGTGATAGCAGTCATATTCAACAAGCGCTTTAGTTTTTCGAAGATGTTCGTTGCTGAGTTCGTGCATCAAATCACAGCTCCAGTACGTGAAAGTTTTTTACTGTACCGGCGCTTTGCAATGTTGATTATACGCCACTTTTTGCCAAATATGCCTCAACTTCCAGACACTCATGGCGTGGCTATAATAGACAAGAGGATTTTTGCTGACTGCCAGTCGCATAACGCGCGAAGGGTTGAGCAGGTCAGACCTCAGGTGGCACCTTTGTTCGGTGCAGTCATTGACCCAGATTCTGTGGCTCCGGAAGGAGAAAAGTGGGCAGGTTAAGGTCCTCAACCGCAGCAACAACCACAACAACAACAACAACCACAACCGCAACCGCGCAGGAGGCAACGAGCTCCAGCAAGACAAATTCAGGCATCAAGTCCTTCATCTAGCAGACTTCAAGAGTCTACGGCAGCAGGTCCATCAACGGACGCTGCAGGCCCGTCAGCCTTGGCCTCAGATATTGATCAAAGGGCAGTGACCCTAGAAGAAATATTGGCTAAGGGAACTCAGGCCCAACAAGATATTGCAGCTGAACTGATTCATGATATTTTGAAGCCTGCAGTTCAGTATAGTGATATATTCAAAGACATTGATGAATATCAGCCACCGGAGGGTGAGGGTATTGACATTAAGGTCCAGGTTAAGAAGATGAAGAACGAGAGACAATGCAGACTGAGGCTAAGGGTCAAACAATGACAGCCTCCGAGTTTAAGTCTGAATCTGAGGAAGTAGAAGAAGTAGAACGTGTTGATCCGGCTGTCCGAATTGGCGTATATGGATCAAGAATAGTCGTCAGCACGAGAGAGACAAGTAGAAGAGCTGCTCGGGATTCAGAGGATGATGACTCTGATTTCGAAGAAGAAGATGAAACTTCCCTCGTTCCTAGGCATAGGGCGAGGAGGCACCGATTTATGCAGGGAGCTTCATCCACCTCAGCTCCTGAACCTGTAATACCAGCTGCTCAACCACCCATCGGTCCATTACCATCTACATCAATTCCATCAACATCATCGACATTCACCGACAATCAACGGTTTACGGAGCTGAAGGGCAAGGTGGATTTTCAGACAGTCTAAATTTTCCAGCTATCTACAGTAGTGACAAAACTTCAAGCCCATAATGCCAGACTTGATCAAGATAATGCTGCGTTGAGATCAACAGTAGCAGATCAAGCGTCTGAGATCAAGACAATGAAGACCCTCCTGGAGCAGTTGATGAAAAATATACAAGCTCAAGGGGAGAGTAGCTGTAGAGAAGCTCAAGTGTTAAGAAGAGATGATGAAGGCAATGATCCCGATGCTAGAAGAGAAGGTGACTAGCAGATCTTTCGACTGCTCAGAAAGCATCAATTCAGGGTGAGCCCAGTCAATCTGGAATGGAAGAAGGAATTGAAGGTGAAACTTCAAAGTCTGTTGAGAGCGAAATCACTGAAGCTCTGATGGATATTGAAGAAGAAGAAGTAATATTTGACTTTGAGGATGAGATTGAAGATCTGGAAGAAGGGGAGTTTGCCCCTGAAGACACTGCAGAGTGGAAATCGGATGAAGAGGTCGTGGAAGATGAAGACGACAACGTAGATGAAATAATCATTCCTTCACAGCCAATAACAGAACAGTATGTGCACAACGATCAAAATGTAATTGACATAGACGAAATTAAGTTGGCATCTGTGGACGATTCAGAATTTGAGAAAGCTGAAAAAGAGCAAAGTAGAGAAGAATTGATAAATCTTTGTTTCCGAAAGGAAGAGAAGAAATCAGAGCCGAAGATGAAAAAGAAGATGAGAGTGCCAAATTCTGGAAACCTCTCAGGTGGAATATTAAGCTGGTTCTTCGATAGGGAATTGCATCTATTTGTACTTAAAAGAAGAGACGGGCTTCAGTATCTGAGAAGAAGCTTAAAAGTCTTTAATACATTGCCCAAATGTGAGGTGAAGGAGTTGGCCTAGAAAGAGCTTGTAAACCTTGGAGATGACCCCTATGCTGAAGTGATCGCTAAGATTATCAGAAGGGAGGGTAGATCTAGAAAGTTTGAAAGACTAAAGCCAAGGTCAGGCAAAAGAGTAGTAGACGAGACTAGACTAGATCCCCATACGGGTAATACTTGGGCTAAAATGGTTTACAAGCCAGTCAGATGTTTGAAGAAAGTTCCGTTAAAGCCTATGCCACAGGATGTACTTGCAGACATGAAGTGGTGGTACGTAGACAATGAAATAGCTGAAGCCGTTATGGAGGATCAAGAAGAGAAGACAATTTTGAGAGTATACGATCCTTTACATCTGATCAATCTATTCAAGGATGACCTGCAAAAGCTTCATGATCAACCAATTTTCTTCCATGAAGGTTGGAGATCTGAAGGTAGGAAATTCCAAAAGATAGTTAGAGTTTGTATTGATCAAGGATTGTATGCAGGTAGTAGCTTGTATAGTTCTAGTACTTAGACAAAATATAAATAGTTAAAAGCTATCGTCAAGGGGGAGTCTGTTAGTGCACCCTGTGTGACGATAGCTAACTAAGTATAGACATATTTTGTAAAAGTAAATTTGATTGTTATGACATATTAACAAGTGTTTGATATATATGTCTGTTATATGTTTGATTACATATGTTTGATATTGATTGTATGTTTATTTGTACTTGGTGTAATGTGTTACAATAAGTTCAAACATAAGTTCAAAGATAAGTTCAAACATAAGTTTGAAGCATAAGATTCGAATTTGTAGATGACAAGTTTGAAAGGCCTTGGGCTTATTCGAACTTTTCCTAGGAAAATTCAAACCAGGTGTTATAATTAAGGGTTAATTCGATTAATTAACAAGTTTTTGTAGAAGTTTAATCAGAGCTTAAGCGAAAGGCGATCTCGAACTTGCAAGTGTCAGAGTGTTTGTTCTTGGAGAGAATCACGTGTTGGGACGTTCCGTTGTTCGTCTATCACAGTGTGTGTCTCCGTGTTTCGTGTGTGTGGTCTATCCGTCAAGCCGCTAACGAGGATTCCGCACTAGTTGGACGGTGTCGCGTCAAGATAGGATCCGTAGGAAGGCGACCTTACAAGCTGCGGAGCAAAATATTGCTGAACAACTAGTTCAAGACGTGTTAGAGCCTCCAGCTGATTTCCATGATATTTTTAAGGAGATTGATGAATACCAGCCCTCCAATGCTGAATTTATGGACACCGAGGTCCAGGCTGATGACGAAGTCGCAAGGGAACAGACTGAGGTAGAAGGTCACGTAGAGACCGCCTCCGAGTCTGAGTCTGAATCTAGTTCTGAGGCTGAGGATCCAGAGGTAACAATTGGAAGATATGGATCGCGGTTAGTCGTTAGCAGAAGGAGATCAACAAGACCGGCTGTAATTGATGAAGAGACCGAAGAATCTGAATTTGAAGAAGAAGAAGAAGAATTTCCTCTCGTTCCTAGGCGTAGGGCAAGAAGGCATAGGTTTATGCATGGAGGTCCATCCACTTCAGCTTCTCCAACTGTGTTACTGGCTGTACCACCATCATCAACCACAGATCCATCTACATCCGCCTCCATTCCATCTACCTCGACTTTGTTCACAGAGAATCAGCGGTTCACTGAGTTGAAAGGAAAAGTGGACTTCCAAACAGTCCAAATTTACCAACTATCAACAGCTGTGAAAGTGTTGCAGCAGCATAATGCTCGATTAGATCAAGAAAATGCCGAGTTAAGGACAACTGTGGCTGATCAACAAGGACAAATCAAGACGATGCAGTCTCTCATTGAGCAGATTTTTAAAGATATACGAGCCCAGGGGGAGAGTAGCTGCAAGGATGATCAACTGAGAAATGCTAGGAGAGACGATGACGAAGGCAATGATCCAGATGCACAAAGAGAAGGTGAGCTAGCAGATCTTTCCCAAAGGACTGCTCAGCAAGCAATCATTCAGGGGGAGCCTAGTTCGTCTAGTACGGGAGGAGGAGGTGAATCCTCTAAGGATGTTGAGCATGAAGAAGACGAGTTAGGTTTTGATCAAGAAGAGCTTGAGGAAGGGGAATTCTTTCCAGAAGACGTTGTGGACTGGAAATCAGACGATGAAGTAATAGAAGATGAGGATGATAATGTTGATTAAGTATTGATCCCGAAGCAGCCTATCACTAAACAATATGTATGTAATGATCAGAATGTGATAGACTTAGATGAGCTTAACTTGGCATCTATAGATGAATCAGAATCTGATCCAGCTGAAAGGGAACAAACGAAAGAAGAGATGATGAGGCTATGGTTCAAAAAGGAAGAGAAAAAGGCTGAGATTGCCGTCAAGAAGAAAATGAGATTGCCAAATCCAGGGAAGCTGTAAGGAGGTATCCTCAGTTGGTTCTTCGACAGGGAATTACAGTTGTTTGTACTTAAAAGAAGAGACGGGCTTCAGTATTTAAAGAGAACCTTAAAGGTCTTTAATACATTGCCCAAATGTGAGGTGAAAGAATTGGCCTGGAAGGAGCTTATCAACTTTGGAGACGAACCCTATGCTGAAGTGATTGCAAAAATCATCAGCAGGGAGGGCAGATCTGGAAAGTTTGAAAAGCTAAAGTCAAGGTCAGGCAAAAGAGTTGAAGATGAGACCAGAATATATACCCATACAGGCAAACCTTGGGCTAGGATGGTTTAGAAGCCAGTTCGGTGTTTGAAGAGAGTTCCATTGAAGTCTATGCCACAAGATATACTCACAAACATGAAGTGGTGGTATGTAGACAATGAAACGACTGAAGCAGTGATGGAGGATCTAGAAGAAAATACAATTTTGAAAGTATACGATCCACTGCATCTAATTAACCTATCCAAGGATGACCTGAAAAAGCTTCATGATCAGCCGATTTTCATTCACGAAGGCTGGAGATCTGAAGGCAGGAAGTTCCAAAAAGTGGTAAGGGTTTGTATAGAGCAGGGATTATATGCAGGAAGTAGTTTATATATACCTAGTACTTAGACAAAATATATATAGTTAAAAGCTATCGTCAAGGGAGAGTCTGTTAGTGCATGCTGTGTGAAGATAGTAGTCTAAGTATAGATGATATTTTGTAATAGTCCAATTGTTCATAATTGCATATTAATACATGTTTGATATATGCTTGATATACGTTTTGATATTGATTGTATATATGTTTGAACTTGGTTGTAATTGATGTTTTACTTAAGTTGAAACATAAGTTCAAACATAAGTTCAAACATAAGTTCAAAGGTAAGTTCAAACATAAGTTCTAGAACAAGTTCAAAAGCCTAGATTCGAACTTATGGTGGACAAGTTCGTGGGTTTGGGCCTTCTCGAACTTGTCCAGGGCAAGTTCGAATCTGATGCCTATAATTAAGAGTTAATAAGTTTTTATTTATAATGTTTGCAGACATTAACGTCCGGGCGATTACGAAGTTGCAGAGACTTTTCAGTGTGTTCTTGGAGAGAATCACGTGTCAGGACGTTCGAGGTTACGTCAGTCATCTTGTGTGTCTCCATGTTTCGTGTGTGTGATCGCTTCGTTAAACCGCTAACGAGGATTCCGCACTCGTTGGACGGTGTCGCGTCAAGATTGGATCCGTAGGTAGGTGACCTTACACATACAGCTTCTATGGCTTCTTTTTTGCAGAATTTATACATCAGATAACGGCTCCAACTCACGAGCGATTCGTGATGTATCCATGCTTTGTGATGATGATTATTCGTCACTTTCTTCCAAATTTGCCACCATCATCAGAGGTTGTTGTAATTTCAGGCATAGACAAACGAATAGATGCTGATTAACTAGGCCACAGCCAGAGACGACCTGTGAGTGAGCATCCACAGCCTACTCCACTGTTTGAAGCTTTGCTCAACGCTAACTATGTTGCACCTGCAGGAGATGGATGGTTGGATGATGTGTAACAAGGTCCAGTAGCAGCTGCACCTACAACACAAGTGGTGCAACCTGTCCAGCATCAGGTTGTACCAGCACCAGCAGAAGTACCACCTCCACCTGTCGTTTCAGTTGTTCCTCGACAAGAAGCATTGGAGGATATTTTTGCTCATGGTAGAGCTGCTCAGGCTGATATTGCAGAAGAGGTCATTCAGGATATTCTTCAACCACCTGAAGCACCTGGAAACATCTTTGACGAGGTTGAGAATTATCAACCAGACCAGTCAACTGCGGCAGCTGACCCATCTCAGAGTACATAGGATGATGAATCCGAGACGGATTCGTATGCGTCAAGGGATATTAGCGATGCAGCAAATCCACCAACATCTTATGGTTGTTAACGTTCTTGTGTGATTCGGCCGCAGACTAGGCTGTAGCAGGCATGGCAACTTCGAGATGATGATGATGATGAGTATGAACCAGAAGAGGAGACTTTGGAGAGGCATCAGAGGGCTAAACGTGAAAGGATAGATCAATCGATGCCCTCTACCTATGCAATGGTACCACCACCAGTAATCACCACTGCCGTACCATCGTCATCAGTTCTATCTCCACCTGAGACAACTACCACTAGTACAAAAATGGGCTTTGGTCCCACATGCTTGAAATCAAATCGTCACACATTAGAATATTTGTGTGACTAAAGATACAAAACTAAAATTCACGTCATTCTTTTAGTCACATCTGAACTCTAATCGTGTGACCAATCTAAAATGTATTGCCACACATTCGAACATTTATGTGACTAGAGGTATCTGGTGTTTTTTTGCTGATTAAGTTCGAAGCATTAGTCATGTTACACACATAAAATGTGACAAAACGGCGTCACACAGTTGAACAGTGTGAGCAAATGCAAGTATATGGTCACATGAATTAATTTGTTATGTGACTAAATCATGAACTCGAGTTTGTCACACACGATTTTAGTTTAGCCAAAAGCAGATACTATATGGTCACATAAGTTATTATCTGTGGCTAAAGTGTAGTGTGTGTTATAATGTAAAAATCTAATATGTATTAGTCATATGGAGTGTCATTTTGTGTGACTAAATCTTATGCCACTATAAGGTCACTTGAATAATTTTTTGGGTGACCAAATCATATTCCATTATATGGTCACATGAAGTAATTGTATGTGTAACTAAATCATATTCCAGTATATGGTCACATGAAGTAATTTGTTGTGTGACTAAATCATGAACTCGAGTTTGTCACACACGATTTTAGTGTAGCGAAAAGCATATACTATATGGTCACATAAGTTATTATGTGTGGCTAAAGTGTAGTGTGTGTTAGAGTGTATAAATCTTTTACATATTAGTCACATTGAGTGTCAGTTTGTGTGACTAAATCATATGCCACTATATGGTCACTTGAATAATTTTTTTGGGTGACCAAATCATATTCCAATATATGGTCACATGGAGTAATTTTATGTGTGACTAAATCATATTCTAGTATATGGTCACATGAAGTAATTTGTTATGTGACTAAATCATGAACTCGAGTTTGTCACACAAGATTTCAGTGTAGCCAAAAGCAGATACTATATGCTTACATAAGTAAGTATGTGTGTCTAAAGTGTATTGTGTGTTAGAATGTTAAAATATTTATCCTATGATATGAATTCATCAAGTATTTTATAAAGGCTGGTTATATATAATCAATTCAATTCCATTTCATTACATGAATAATAAAACTTAGATTAAAATTAATCAACTAATTTTATAAAATTAGTTTATAAAACAACTAGCAGCTTGAGAAAATGTACTAACAACTTGAGATATTGAACTAACAGTTCGAGATTTGCAAAACCAGAATTTCTCAATTTAACTCAAGTGAATAATAAAACATAGGTTAAAATTAATCAAGTAATTTTATAAATTTATGTTATAAAACACTTAACAGCTTGAAAAAAATGGACTAACAGCTTGAGAAATTAAATTAACAGTTCAAGATTTGCACTAACAAGATTTCTCAATTTAACTTTAGTGAATAATAAAGCTTAGGTTAAAATTAATCAAGTAATTTTATAAAGTTAGGTTATATGCAATCAATTAAATTCCATGAATAATAAAAGTAAATCATATGCCACTATATGGTCACTTGAATAATTTTTTGGGTGACCAAAATCATATTCCAGTATATGGTCACATGAAATATTTGTATGTGTGACTAAATCATATTCCAGTATATGGTCACACGAATTAATTTGTTATGAGACTAAATCATGAACTCGAGTTTGTCACACACGATTTCAATGTAGCCAATAGCAGATACTATATGGTCACATAATTGTTTGTGTGACTAAATCATATTCCACTACAGTAATTTACTGCACTATAAAATAAAATGTCGAAGTCACATAGAAATTAAGATACGTACATATAATCATTCCATAAATGAATTAATTATAAGGTAACTTACAAGACATGGTTCCAGCGCACGACATGGTTCGATCACTTGATTTTCGTATAACAATATCTTCACAGTTGCTTCGATAATAATCATCTCTTGATTTAGAACCGAAGTCACGTTGATCCACACATGGTAAAATGTTATCATTGTGCGGGTGAATGACGGTGCTAAATTCCTCATTGATTTCATTATATATATATCTCTATAATTCTTCGGAGGTGTGTTGAAGACAACAAAAAACTTTTTATTTTGCTAGTCTTTCACATAAAACACTTGCCGTGCTTGTGAGGCTAATATGAACGGATCAAGCTTTTGTCCTAAAGTAGTCAGGTCAAGCAATGTATAACCAAGCTTAATATCACGTTTGACCGCACCAGCCTGATGGTTAACCCAATCACATTTGAAAAGAGGGAGTTGCCTGAAACGATAATCTAGTACCCATATTTCTTGCAAAATGCCATAATACAACTTGCGTCTTGTGGTTGCTACTCCTTTGGATATGTGCATATCGTCTGTCACAACAATAACCCCACTATTTTGGTAAACGCTGCCGTCACTACATTTAGTACGAAATGTATACCCGTTGATGTTATATGCAGTGTGTTTCAGTATGGTGTCGCGTGGTCCATGTGAAATCCACCTTACGGTTTCTGAAACACTTTCTTTGGAGATCACTAATTCTCTCTCAACATGAACATATATGAGATTCAAATTGAAGGAACAACTACAAACTGCTACAAAAAATAATTAATTACCTCTAGTTTTAACCAGGTAACAAAAGTTTTACTGTGTCGTCCTCAAGGAATGCTTTTCGCTTACCCGGGTTTTGTGTTTCCAAAACCTGTTTGTGTCGCCTGAAACAAGGTGTTAATTTATGGTCAATTAATATGTTTGATTCAAGATTTTAAGTAATTAATGAAACAGATGTGTGTTAGTAATACTCACTCGATATACGGTTCAATTTCATCTGTATTGTGTATTATGTACAAATGTGCTATCCCAAGTAGTTCTGTAGAAATTCGCTTGACTTGTTGGCCGACAGTGACTCTCCGTCTTCATTTATTTCATCACTTTCATGTGTATCACCTGGGATACCAATAGTTTTCATGGACATTTTATATTTGCCGAAAAACTCTATTGTTTCTACTTCAATAGTCTCTTCAGCAATGCGTCCCTCTGGTTTATTTATGTTTCGCACATGTCATTAGTAACCTTCATACATCGTTCAAAGGGATACATCCAACGAAAGCATACCAGACCACATAATTTTATCTCCCTAGTTAAGTGCACAGTCAAATGGACCATAATATCAAAAAATGAGGGAGGAAAGAACTTTTCGAGTAGGTAGAGTGTGACAGAAAGTTCTTATTTCATCTTATCTAGTTCATTTAACACGACTTCTTTGCTGCAAATCGATTTAAAGAAAAAGCAAAACTTGATGATAGCATATCGTGTGGGTTCGTGCATAATTGACCGTATTGCAATGGGAAAAAACTCTTGCATAAGCATGTGATAGTCATGTGATTTAAGCTCTATGAGCTTCCTATCTTTTAGGCTGACTAAAGACGAGAAATTTGAACAATAGGCTTGCGGTACCCTGATATTGTGTAACGTTTCACAAAAGATGTCTATTTCTTCATTCGTTAATGTGTAACCTGCTGCAGGTAGTACTAATTTGTCTCCGTCTTTCCTAACAAACAACTTTGGTTTATTTATCCCCAACTCTGACAGATCCAATCGAGCATTCTCTCCATCTTTCGTCTTTCCTGAACATTTAGTAAAGTTCCGAGTATACTCGCACCAACATTCTTTTCAATATGCATGAAATCAATGCAATGTTGAACTTCATTATGCCTCCAATACTTAAGATTTCGATACCAAATGTTGAATTTATTCCGGTACGCACCATCTTGTTCATTTACTTGGCTTGAACTACCATCTTCTCTTCCTCTTTTCCTTGTGTGCTTCTGGTTTGGTCGTGTTACCCTTCCCCAGTTATTTTCAATATCTTTAACCTGGTTGTAAATGTCTTTTCCAGTCATTGGTTTTGGACCTAAGCAGAAATCTTGTTTTCCATTAAACGCCTTCGTTTGCCTTCTGAACGGGTGTCCCTATGGTAAAAATCTTCTGTGACCAACATAACTCTGCTTGGATGATGTTAGAAGTCTAACAGAATCAGTTTCTTTCCCACATACTACACATCCTTTGTATCCACTGGTTAGGCAACCACATAAAGTACCAAGTGCAAGGTTATCATTTATTGTCCATAACACAACTGCAAGTAGATTAAACATTTTGTTTGTGGCATCATCATATGCATCGACCCTTGTCTCGAATAAGGTTTGCAGATCATCAACCAATGCTTCTAAAAAAACATTGATATCATTTCCCGGTTATCCAGGTATCAACAAAGAAAGCATTATAAACTTTCTTTTCATACACAACCGTGGAGGAAGGTTGTAAATGACAATTAAAACTGGTCATACACTGTGATGCCTATTTCCTCTGTTTACGTCAACCCCATCAGCCGATATTCCTAGCCTTAGATTTCTTGGATCGTTACCAATTACCGGGAATTGGGTATCTATAGTACACCATGCCTGTGAATCTGCGGGGTGACGTAACACACCATCTATTTTCCTCCTTGTTGCATGCCATGTAAAATCTTCTGAAATACTCTGAATCCTAAAGAGATGTTGCATTCTTGGTATTATTGGAAAATACCACATGCTTTTTGCTCGAATTTTCGCGTACATTTTATTCGTCTTCTTATCCACCTTCCATCTTGATGTCCCAAGTTCGACACACAGTCGATTCCCATCCTCCTTCTAGTAAAGAATGCAGTTGTTTGTACATACATGAATCTTTTTGTATCATGACCCCATCAATTTCAGAATTTTTTTTGCCTCATAAATTTTTTCCGGCAATTTGTTACCATCCGGTAGCATCTTTTTCAACAAAACTAGTTACTCGGTAAAAAAACTTATCAGAACAGGCATGCTTACTCTTCAAGTTGAGCAGTTCAACAATTGCTGATAACTTTGTGAAGTCAGGATATCCTTTGTAAAGTGGCTTCTATGCGTCCTGTAGTAGTTCTAGAAACTTGACATGGTCAACCGGATGCTCATCATCAAAATAATCTTTTGCAGCATTAACCATTTCCACTGTTTCTGGGCCATCAGTTGGAATTTCTAAATTAAAAACCATCTATGTGTTAACATAATCTGTTGTACCACTGTGATGTTCGGCAGTTAAGAATGGTACATCCTTTTCTCCATGTTTAGTCCACCTTGTGTAGTTTTGATCAATGCCATTACAGAATAAATGGAATTCCACTTCCTCCACATTACGCATTAAATGGTTTAAACAATTGGTATATGGACATGGAATTTGAAGTTCTTTTTTATTACCTTCTGGGTCGATGTTATTCATCTTCTTCAAGTTGTCTACTGCATAATCAATAAATGTTACTCCATCTCTATAACCTATGTTCAGCCTTTGTAATCCCATCCAAGACTTATCCATTTGATTAGTGTTGTACGACATTTTTTATAAATATTTAGGGCTTAGTAAAAGAGTCGCCTAATTTAGGTTTAGTAAAAGAACCGCTTAATTAGTGGTTGAGTTGTCTAAAACATTACTGTGGCAAAAAGTGAACCCGCATTCGAATCCTGAATGTGGTAGTTTTTTTATTTTAGGATATAATAATTCATATACTATATGGTCACATAAGTTAGTGGTTGAGTTGTCTCGGACTGTTAGTTCAATTTCTTAAGTTGTTAGTGCATTTACTCAAGCTGTTAAGTGTTTTATATCCTAAGTTTATAAAACTAGTTGATTAATTTTAACGTAAGTTTTATTTTTCATGGAAGTTAAAATGAGAAATTCTGTTTTTGCAAATCTCGAACTGTTAGTCTAATTTCTCAAACTGTTAGTGCATTTTGTAAAGCTGTTAAGTGATTTATAACCTAAGTTTATAAAATTAGTTGATTAAAAGGACTTTACATTCCATAAATTAGAAATAAAGATACATACAGATAATCATTCCGTAAATTAATTAATTAAAAGGTAATTTACATTTACAAGGCTAATATATTACAATTAATATAGCTAGTCTTCTGATCTTGCAAGCCTTCTTACAATGTCATTAGCAAGTTTCTTTGCCAGATCATCATCAACTCCTTTAACCTTTGCATCTCTCATCTTTTGTAGTTTATCCTTTGAGTGATTCGAAAATTCCAAAGCAAAATACTGAGTTGTTCCATCTTCCAGCTTGAGTCTGTATGTCATGGAATTCTCATACACATCAATCTATAAGATTTTGATATTCTGTTCAGCATTCAGCCCTTGCTTCAAAACATCTGGTTCCAAAACACCTGCAAAGGCCTTCATCAACTCTGTAACACTGTAGAATTGAGAGTTTCAGCAGTTTGACTTGCCAATTTTGTACATGTCAGTCAAATATTCTCTTGTTATCTTTGAAAATATTTTATATACAGTCGTATAAACTTCATCAGCACCTGTTTCTCTTTTTATCACAAAATGATACATTATCATCTGTGCATCAGCAGGTTTGGATTTCCAGAAGATTATTTTTGAGTTCTTAAGCACCTTTTTCTCCCAAATGTTGAGAGTCTTTTCCATATCCATTAATGACATATAAACCACTTCCTTGCAAATTGTGAAGACCTCCCCTTACGGGGCAGTCCTCAGAGTCTAGGTCCCACATCATGCAACACGATATCAATCATAACTAAGATAGAGTAATTATACTGCGGAATTTAAATATTACAGGTACAAACATTTAGGATTAAGTTTAATACAATTTTAGTACGAGTTATAGATTTCAAATTAAACTTATAAAGGGTACAAGGCTAATCTAATTCATGTCATCATACAATCAAATGAAATCTACCCAGACCACCACAATTATCATCTGTCAATCTGTACCGAAATTTTGTTGAGTAGTGGTCTATAGAAAACATCAACTTGATTCTTTTAAGACCTAAGAACTAGGTCCAGCAGGTGCTTTTCCCTTATCTTTTCCTGTAAAAAAAATTAAACAACAACTATAAGCAATGCTTAGTGAGAATACAGATTTTTTGGATTACAGGCATTTTATCAAGCGGATCATGGGGTCTAGCGTGATACGTCTTGACTGCCGCTACAGCCACTCATGATTGAGACATAGTAATCATAGAATAGGATGATGTCCAGTCCACGCTCACGCTTAGTGGAAGCTATCCACTTATACTGGGCTAGCTACCAGTAGTCATCGTGGGGGGAGCATTGGAATAATCAATACCAAGTTCAATAGAACTGGTGACTTAGCTAGGTCTAGAACAATAGACCGACAAGGCTAATCATGCTAACCTGAATCAATATATCAAATATGCTAGCAATAATGAAAGCATAAATAATCAAGGTCATGGTAGCAATCTCAACTGATAACAATTAACTGAACTGAATTGTAAGTACAATGTTATGCGGAATGATAAGTCAAATAGCTATGATGATCCACAGGGCATCACCGTACCATGGTGAGCACATGTCACAATCCACCTGAGCATGTATGAATGTCAAAATAAACTATCAACAACAATATGTCTCAACCGGAATCTAGCATGTAAAACTGAATATCTATAACTCACAGGTTCTGTTGTTCTTATCAAGATGATTTCTCCACCACCTGAGTTATCTCAGGATTTAAATCTTTAATCTTTGTCTTTCTGGACTCTGGCTTCGCTTTTCAATTCTTTGACCCACTTTCAATAACTTTAATCATTAATACTTTAATTCTTTGTCAGTATTTATCTGAACCTGTCCAGAATTTTATTTAAATCTTTATTTCAGATAAACTCAATCAATCATTTTACACTTTCTTTGATTATTATAATCATGGGTCTTGTAATTGTAACATATCATTTATTTGTTATTTTAAAGCATCCGAAATGAACTATCTGAATTGGGCCATCCGAACCGGGCATCCGGATTGGGACCATCCGAATTGGGCATCTGGATTGGGTTGACCAAACTGGGCCATCCGAACACGGCTCATCTGAGTTCGGATCAACTCCTATCCAAGTTCGGATCTACTTTCATCCAAAACAGGTCCGAAATGGTGCCTCGTCCGAATTCAGATCCCATCACTTAGAAATTTTCCCGATTTGTTCTTGATGTTCCAGTTTTTACACATACGAGTTTTCATAAAAAATTCTCCAAACACATTTTTATTAACATGCAATTAAATTTCATGTTATATTATCATTATTGGGGTGTTTTTACAATATTTTCCCTATCACAAACACAATTAATCATTGAAAATCGTCCAAAATATGATGAAAATCTCAAGAACACAAAATTTTACAAAAATTCATATTTCTTGCTTATTTGGATGAATTAACCAACGATTTTTGTTTCTGTAATTTCTAAAGACTTAAATACATGATTTCTAACCATTTATTCAAACATTCAACTTAAATCTATGCTTTAAATCTTTGAATATCATTTTTCTAAAAACCGAAAACTAAACCCATATAATTTTAAAATTTTAAGTGAATATTACCTTGAATGTTGTAGATTCTTGATGTTTGATGCTTGTTGTAACTTCCACTTGATTTTAGATCTTCAATTTATTGCAAAATTATGGTTTCTTAATGAAATTGTGAAGATGGTCGTGAGTTGATGAGAGAGAGAGAGAGAATTTGATTTTTCTTAATTGATGATAAATGGCATTAATGACATAATTTTGGTTTATATAATTCCTTTTAGCTATATGTGCAATTTAACCCCCTACACTTTTGCATTTTACATCTCTTTTAAATTTGATCATCTAAATCATTTATAACATATATATTTAACTTTATCTAAATAATTTCATTACTTAATTAAATTACAAAACAAATATTGTAATTAAATTACATTATTAATCTCAAAATCAGAAACCAAAGTCGGGCCAAAAGTTAGGTTGTTACACAAATCTTCATCACTTTGTCCAATTTTTCCTTTGTGATTTCTTCTCCTTGTTCAGCAGGACCCTCATTAGTCCTCTCAATCACCATTAGATCAATTTCAACATCATTCTGATCCTTTCTCACAACTTCATATTTGTTATCCTGTGCATCATACCTCTTTTGTAGTTCCTCTGTGGTCAAAGTTGAAACAACCTTCTTGGGCATTCCAGAGTTTGAATGCCTATAATTAATCAAGAATTATTCTGTGCTCAGCCTTTGAAGATTGAGAAGACCTTTTTCTTTTCATTGTGCTCTCTTTCTTAGCAGGTTAAGCTTCACTGTTCATTTGTTCAAGAAGATCAGTTAATGCAACATCATCACCAGAATCATCTTCTTCCAAGTTCATGAGCACTCCTTGTGTGCTGGATTATTTGTCTTTGCTCTTCACTTTTATAGCAACCTTTTGTCTTCTGCATGCAATTTTCTTTCAGGTTCAGCATCAGCTCTTACTTGCATTTCTCATGGATCTTTCTTTTTCTTAGGTGTTTCCACCAAAACCCCTTTTCCTTTACCAGATGCCTGTGGTTGAGAGGATTGAGTTTCAGAGCCTCTTCCTTAAGGAATTTGTGTAGCTGCTGGTGGTGTTTGATTCTCAGAAAATTTGGATGCATCAGGTCGTTCAGAGAAAGACTTTTGCTACCAATGCTGCAAGTGTATCATCATGTTTGAGTAGGCTTCACCAGCAACTCTCAAGGCTTGCTTTATCATTACAATTTGCTGTTGTTGTGCAACTATGACTTGCTGCATGCTTACAATATGTTTGCCTTGAGCTTTAATGATAGCCTTGTAGTGATCAAAGGCAGCAATAATAGGTACAGGAGTAGGTTTCGTCAATGCCTGTAGTTGTAGACTAGCTTCAATGTCCTCTAGTGTTGTTGGCACCTTTGTCCCTGGCAGTAGTACCAGAACTTGTTCTCCTAGGAGAAAAGTTTGGGCCCCTCTGTTCTTGGTTCTGGGACTTCCTGAAGAAGTATGAACATCCTCCGTTTCCATGTTAGTGGTCTTAATGGGAGTGTCCTCATTTTTCTCCCTTTGGATATTCTGCACAGGAGGATGCTCCTGTGCAGGGCTTTCAGGCATTTGGGTGAGAGGTGGGATGGAAGGAGCATCACCACTTGTTGGTTGAGCATTGGGTGATGGAGTAGCTTGATCAGAAGGAGCAAAGTGTGATTTATTTGTATCATGGGGAGGGTTTGGGTTCCTGTTGGTTGAGCATTAATGTGAGGCTGTTCATGTCAGGAACTTCTCCCATGTTTCCTATATTAATAGCCCTCATTGCTTGAGTCAATGGGGTGTAACTGCCTGAAAATTTGTCATTGTGTTTCAAAAATCTTTTGACAGATTGCCATGTCTGACAATGGGAAACATGTATCCTCGATGGTGTTTCCAAATTTTCAAAATAATTTGCAAAAATGTGAGCCAAAAACTTAGGATACATCAAAAAATTTTCATGATTGGGATTCAGATTACTTAACATCCCTTGAAAAATCATACCAGAAAAATTGAACTGTTGGCCAGTGGATAAGCAAATCATAGCAGTATCAATGTTTGAAGAAAATTCCCACCAACCTGTTCGTTTAGGGCTTAGCCATTGTTGAAGGATATGGATGAGGTATTTCCATTGGGAACCAAAACATGTTTTGTAATACGTAAGTTTGTCCAACGTGCCCTCATACCCCAAACGTGCAAGTCCTTCAAATATGGTAGTAGAGATGAAATCATTAATACCATCGGCATCTTGCAGTTGTAAGTGCCCACGAATGGACTCCTCGGTGATGGTGATCGGTTGGCCATCATCCGTAGAGTCAATGGAAGTGATTCCATCAACAGAATTCCTCCAGTTGAGGAATGTATATTGTAGGATTAAGCATCAAAGTATAATATGTAAGGTCTACCAATGCAAGATCTATCTAGACGCGGATCCGTTAACGAGTGCGGAATCCTCGTTGACGGTCAGACGGACAACTCTCAACCAACGGAACACGGAGACTATTAGACGCTGAACGAACGACACACGAACGATCCTACGTACTAATTCTCTCCGAAACGGGACTCACCTAGCTGATAAACTCGAGATCGCCTATTGCTTAATTCCTCACGAATTCTGCCAAAGGTCTCCTAATCATTCGAGTCTATCCCTAATTATAGACCCTGATTCGAGTCTGTTGTGGGCCAACCTCGAATCTGGCCTAAGGCCCATTCGAATCTGTCCATCTGACAGATTCGAATCTAGCCCATTCGAATCTAAGGATACATTCGAATCTATCACAGATTCGAATGCCATCCTTAACCTATTCGAATCTAGCCAATACACTTAAACACTTAAGTGATGAAACTTATGTTTTAACTTATGCTTGACATAATCTTTGACTTTTATGTTTGAACTTCTTGTAATATGTTACATCAAGTTCAAACACACAATCAATAACAGACAAACACATATTAAACATATATATCAAAATACTGGTTAACTCAGAATATTACCTAAATCATAATCGATTAGACTGCTATCGTCACACAGGGTGTACCAACATAATATATGTTTGTACATCTCAAGAAGTCCAACATCTCGTGGAAATTGTCCAACTCAGCATGCTTCAAAATGTAGGGCTGACAGTTATGCTCCTTGACAATCTTTAATTCCACGACCAATGCAATCGTGAATTCAATAACAACGGTTTCGAGTGAAAGTGGAAGTAATTTTAGGACTCTATATTTGAAACTGTGATTCTAGTAGTTTGAATTGAACGAGAATAGTTTCTCCCACAGTTCAAATTAATCAAGTAATTTTATAAACTTATGTTTTTTTATAAACTCATGTGACTTTTGGTTCAAGTAATCAATTCGTTTCCATTCAATTCCATTACATGAATAATAAAACTTAGGTTAAAATTAATCAAGTAATGTTATAAACTTAGGTTACACATAATCAATTCATTTCCATTCCATTCCATTAAATGAATAATAAAACTTAGGTTAAATTAGTCAAGTAATTTTATAAATTTAACAGCTTGAGAAATTGAACAAAGAATTCGAGATTTGCAAAAACATAAATTTCTCAATTTAACTCTAGCGAATAATAAAACTTAGGTTAAAATTAATCAAGTAATATTATAAACTTAACAGCTTGAGAAAATGCACTAACAGCTTGAGAAATTGAACTAACAGTTCGAGATTTGGAAAAACATAAATTTCTCAATTTAACTCTAGTGAATAATAAAACTTAGGTTAAAATTAATCAAGTAATTTTTATAAACTTAGGTTACACGTAATCTGTTCATTTTCATTCCATTCCATTACATGAATAATAAAACTTAGGTTGAAATTAATCAAGTAATTTTATAAACTTAGGTTATAGATAATCAATTCATTTCCATTCCATGAATAATAAAACTTAGGTTAAAATTAATCAAGCAATTTTATAAACTTAGGTTACAGATAATTAATTCATTTCCATTCCATTCCATTACATGAATAATAAAACCTAGGTTAAAATTAATCAAGTAATTTTGCAAACTTACGTTACAGATAATCAATTCATTTCGATTCCATGAATAATAAAACTTTGGTTGAAATTAATCAAGTAATTTTATAAACTTAGGTTACTAGTAATCAATTCATTTCCACTCCATTCCATTACATTAATAATAAAACTAAGGTTAAAATTAATCAAGTAATTTTATAAACTTAGGTTACTAGATAATCAATTCATTTTCATTGAAATTAATCAAGTAATTTTATAAACTTAGGCTACAGATAATCAATTCAATTCCATTCCATTACATTACATGAATAATAAAACCTAGGTTCAAATTAATCAAGTAAATTTATAAACTTAGGTTACAGATAATCAATTCATTTCCATTCCATTCCATTACTTGAATAATAAAACATAGGTTAAAATTAATCAAGTAATTTTATAAACTTAGGTTACATATAATCAATTCATTTCCACTTGATTCCATTACATGAATAATAAAACTTAGTTTAAAATTAATCAACTAATTTTATAAACTTAATAGCTAGAGAAAATGCACTAACAGCTTGAGAAATTGAACTAACAGTTCGAGATTTGCAATAACATAAATTTCCCAATTTAACTCTAGTGAATAATAAAACTTAGGTTAAAATTAATTAAGTAATTTTATAAACTTAGGTTACACGTAATCAATTCATTTCCATTCCATTTCATTATATGAATAATAAAACTTAGGTGGAAATTAATCAAGTAATTTTATAAACTTAGGTTACAGATAATCAATTGTAATTCCAATATTTTCAATCAACAATCAAACATAAACAATTAAGAACAATAATTGAATTACTAACCGAATGATTTGATTATGATCAAATGATTACAAAGAAGTCAATGAACAAGAACGACCACTGCAGCCCTAATATCTCTCAACAATTTCCGTGCAATATCCAGAAATGAATTGTCAGATCTGAAATTACAAAAATCAAAAAACCTATTTATAGTCAATTACAACTTTGACCTATTTACACTTTATACCCTAGACTTATTTTATTTCATCAATCAAAATAAGTTCTATCATTCTCCCCCTTTGACGAAATAAACTAAGTCTTCACTTTGATAGCCCCAACTTCATCTCAAACCGCCTGACGCTCTTTCTGTCAGACAGTCTCCAATTGATTTTAGAAATGAATTCAACCATCAGTTTTCTGTCATTAACACTCAACGCTCCTTTCTTCGTCTTTCTTTTCTTATCGGATGCCAACTTTCCTTTCAATCCATTCATCACCTTCTGAAGTGTTCCATCACATAATTTATTGAGTTCAACACTACACATAGCTCTTAGCTTTCTACGTTTGTCTTTATACATAACCGCAGGATGCTTTACCGTAATAACTTGATATTCTTTCAAATCTCCTGCAAACTTGATAAACCGATTTGGAGCTGTAATATTTATCTTTCTCATTCCTCTTTCGACTCCAATCTATAGATCTTGCACAAACATTAGTACCAGTTTGGTATGCATGAAGTTAAATTGTCTTGAGTGCAAATCTACAGTATCCGTTCCTCTTATTACGGCACAACTCATCAAATAAATCTTCAATATCTACCAGATGCATATTGAACATGTCAGCTTCAGTGAATGAATAGGTGTTTACATCAGCTCTTGACACTGTAAAGGTAGGATAGAAGATCTGAACAAAACGATCTTTTTCAATCTTGATTAAATCAACTATCCTAAATTTACTTTTGACCTTATCCACTGGCTGAGTTTTATTCCGCAAGAAACTCGCATAATTCACTAGTTTTGGCATATTTGGCTCCAGAACTCTGAATAGTTTCAAAAACATATAGGGAGCTTGCTTCTTACAGAATATTCTCTTCTCCAACTAATCTTCAAGATATGGAAGTTTATTCCTTTTCCTGATATACTCGGCTATTTGTTTCGTAGATAAATCTAATGCTTTAACCTTCTTCTTACTGATTTCATCTTCGTTGAGCAAAGTTAGCATATCTCTAATTTCTCTTTAAACTACGTGCTGAGCTTCAAATCTTAATCTGTGCTGTTTTTCTGATTCGTCAGCCAAGATTTATTCATTAAAGAACCTATCCATCACTTCAACTTCATTTAACTCAGTAACCTCTTGTGGGATAACATTCTCCATCGGAAATTGTTCTTCAACCTCTTCTTTAACATGAACCGTAACCTCAGGCTTTTCAACCGTCGGTGTTGGTAAAGCTTCTTTCAATATCTCCTGAACTAATTCTTCCTCTTCTTAAATTCTATCAGCTTCTATAGATATATCGGTTAAGACAAACATGTCATCATCATCAGATAAATCAATCTCAACTTCTTTCACAACTTCTCTCTCTATTTCTTGAATCAACAACATCTGCTCTTGAGCTTCATCACCGGAATCATTATACTCCTCAAATATATAAATTTCTGACTGAATGCTTAAAGAAACTAGAACATCTTCATGAAGAATCAATTCCAGCTCACCTTAAGTATCAGCAGGTTCCTTAGAGCTTCCGGCTTCTCCTTTCTCTTGTGTTTCTGCCTCTTTTTCCGGATAAGTGATCATGAATAAACCAGTTCCTGGCTCATCAAGCTTCCTCCTCTTCTCCCCCTCATGAGGAGCATCATCGGAGCCTTCATCATGCTCGTCATGCTTACGTTTTGGAGAAGGAGCTTGAGCCTTACAAGACTGTTCTACCGGAGATACTCGTTCAGATAAATTTCCCAAGGCTGTGATTACAGTGATCTCCAATCCCATCATGCGTTCTCGCATTTCATCAAACTGTTCATACACAAAGTCTCTTAGCTCTTCTATAGCCTGATTTGGATCTGTTTGCTTCACAGTTTCTTCAGCTACAGAATTACCCTTTAAGAATTTGTGAATATTCGTCATCAGAGACATGACTTTGGATAATTGGGCTGTGACATGACTTTTCACTCCTATAACCGCAGCACTCAATGCTTGATTTAATGACGATTCTGTGACAAATGAGGAAAGAGTAACCCCTGGGTCACATAGACTTCAAATTGCCACGACAGTTGAACTTCTATAAAGAACATCTGCGTGGCGGGTACTCAGAGTTGGTGTTGATCTAGCTTTGAAAGGACTTCCAACCTCTTCAAGTGACGGAGCAACAAATGCTTCCCTAACTGAGGTTGTTCCGGCAGTGACACACAGTTCAGCTGTACTCACTTCAATACATGAAGTGGACTCGAGTGTCCAAATGTATATAGATTCTATGCTCTGTGCATCAATTGAAGTCGTACACCCGGGCAGATGTGTACTTATTTCAATATCCATAAAATCCAAAGGATTTTCAGATAGTAAATGTGCTTCATCCTTGTGAAAACTTGAAATAGTCTCCTATTGGGAGGAGACTGAGTGGCCGGTGGGGTGTGCAGTCATCAATGGAATGCTGACTATTTCAATGCTAACTCCCTGTTGGGAGCTAACAGCAACTGTGGTTTGATCCCGACTTTCTGGGCTGGGAACCTCCCTCACACTCTGCCTAGCTATTTCAACAATATCTATCAATCCTGCACCTCCCTCATTTGGAGCATTTCCTCCCTCATCATCATCTCCTTCTACAGCTCCCTCATGAATATTCGATAGTGTTCATTCTGAATCGGAACTGCTTGCTTCTCCCTCACCACCCCTCTCAATAACTTCTACTCCCTCAATCACTGTTTGGCTTCCCTGAACTTCACCCCCATGCTGAACTTACTCCTCACCTACAGCTCCCTGGTTAAGAGAGCCCGGTTCTTGGGTCTCTATAGGAGCGTGATCTAAAAAATACGATACAACCTCACATGCTAACTCTCCGGATCAGCATATTTCAATAATGCTTCAGGAATTGGCATTATGTTGGCATTTGGTGAGTCCGGTACCTCATGCAAGCTCATCATGACATAATCAAGGCATCGTTGAGCATTGGATTGTTTAGGAATATTTTCATTTCCCCTAAAGATGCCTCTGATTAGAATTTGGATAAGTCGATTGAAGAGGGAAAAATTTTCTTGATCTATTTTTCGTCTTTGCTAGCACGACTTCCTTCAGATCCTCCCATATACATTGTGCGTACTCGTAATGTTCATTAAACGCGATTCCATGAAATATTCTCAGGCAGTGTATGCTACATCTATCAATCCCAGTGTGCTTTGACGTCATGCATCGGTTGATGATGCCAAAAAGTGTGTACCATTCGCCATTAAGTACATTTCTATGGAACTTAGAACACTTTGGTAGTGGTTTTGAATACCCCAAACAAATCAGATCATATACTAATTCGTCGTCAGACACAAATCTACAAAATCAGCTAACTCAGGAAAATTCATTGTATCGATTCGACGAGGTAGAAACAGATTAGGACTCAATCTGGCTAAGGTAATCTTGGACTTGAATTGATCGATGGTAACCTTAAAATGATGGTTACCATCAGCTGGACAAATTTAACAGTGTGCCAAAACTGCTGTAGATAAAGTTGGGGAATCGAAGGTTTGTATTGGAGAAGGTATCCTAAAGGATGACCTTTTTGAATATCTACAATAATCGGGTTGCTGACTTTTATGACTTTAGTATTAAGGCGATGGTTGTTATCACGAAATGGTAGGCAATATTTGGTTTAACCACTTGATTATCTGGAATGAGAGTGGAAGGTGAAGGTCGGGTGACTGATGCGAATTTTACTGGTTTATAAACAAGGGTGTGATTTGATGATGAATGTGAATCAGAGGAGTTTGAGGGTTGGGATTGAGCTGGTGATGCCATTTGAAACCTGTGAAAAGAAATAAACATGTTAGGCTCAACAGATAATCAAATGAAATACTGTATATAGAAAAATAAAACATTTTGCTAGAAATTAGAAAAATATGTGTTTTTCTGTTTAAAGCATTGAGATTCCAGACAATAATATTAAAATATTATAGTTAGGATTTCAAAGTCAATCGTTAAGAGTCCAATGTTAGAAAAACATAGATCTTAAAAATTTCTCGAAAAATGTGAAATTTTTCTTAAAAAGTTAAATTCCCAACACTTAGAAACTTTTTTTGACAAATTTGTGTATGAAACTCAGGTGATATGAAAAGTTTCTCGGATAATGTATGAAACACCCTTCCAACTAATATATATGTTTCACAAATAATTTACAATAATTAACGATAAATACTTGAAGAATTGTGGTCAAATTTAAAATTTCAATATACACAAGCCATCGACATGATCCTCCTCACTATACTACCCATCAATATGCAAATTGATGGTGAATCATCGATCAATGATCAAGGGTTACAATGTCTATACATTAAAAATTTATGATCATAACTAGAAGCTATATCCATTCCCATGTGTGAGTCATAACGGTAGTCCACTAAATCCCAATCCCCAGCATGTCAAATCATATACCAAAACAATGGAGCCATTAGTCGAAGTCCAATCCACTATCAATGCGGTCCAGCATGACCCTTTCCCTTTTTTCCTGAAAAGTTAACAACTAAAGGGGTCAACAAAGTTGACTGAGTTGCTAGATTAGTAAATAAACATAATATACATGCATGCAACAATAATCAACAAGTATGTCCAACTATCGAAAAGATTGTGCGCTCAATTTAGGCTTAGAGCTAGCCCAACGTATTGCTCAATTTAGGCTTAGAGCTAGCACAACATATTGCTCAATTGAGACTTAGAGCTAGTCCAACGTGTTGCTCAATTTAGACTTAGAGCTAGTCCAACATATTGTTCAATTTAGGCTTAGAGCTAGCCCAACATATTGCTCAATTGAGACTTAGAGCTAGTCCAACGTGTTGCTCAATTTAGACTTAGAGCTAGTCCAACATATTGCTCTATTTAGGCTTAGAGCTAGCCCATCATATTCCATGGATATCCAGGTGAGGTCAAATGAGAGTTTAACGAGTATGGGGAGGTCGAACGTGCCTCACACAAGCCCAAATAAATCATACATAGAAGAAGTGAAATCAAGTGTGCAACAATTATCAATATGTCAACAAATAGCTTCACAAAGTATTCAACGAGGTATAGCTTCTGTTGGGAAATATTCTAAGTATGTTAAGCTGTTAGTTAGATTTCTCAAACTGTTAGTAGTATTTCTGTGTAATTACAAAGTTCAAGTTGTTAGTTAAATAAGTTCGAGCTGCTAGTTCAAAAGTTCAAGCTGGCAGAGTTAAACGTTCAAGCTGCTCAACAGATTAACAACAGAAAGTGCTGAAATTCAGGAAGTAATATATATTTCAAGATTTGAATATCTTCCTAGCATATCTACTACCAGAGAAATCAGAGTTCTTTAAGGAAACAAATCAGAAGGCTATATATATAGATAGACTAGGTCTTTCTATTGTAAGTCTGTACGTGCAAGTTCTGTAATTTTGTGCTTCATTGTAATTGCATTCTGATAAAGTTTCTCAAGCCTCTAAGGTTGTAAAACCCTAAGAACAATCTGTGTTCTTCATCTAATCAAACAGATTAGAGGTGATTGTAATCAGTGATTTTGGCAATATAAAGGATTTGATTATAGTTATATTTATCTGTTATTTATTCTGAAAGTTTTCTTAAAACAATTAAGTGTTATTCCGCAAACTTCTTAATTGAACTTTGATTCAAAACAAGGTTATTGGTTTACACTCTGATTTATTAAAACCAGTTAATCTTAAGTGATTTTGATCTTGACAAGTGATATCAGAGCCACATGTTTTTGTTTGTTATTCTTTGTTTTCAAAGTAAGAAACTTTCTTTTAAAAATTTTATTTTTCTGCAATGGAGTTTGAAAATAGCAGTAGTGGATCTGGGCAAGGACTCAAAGTGCCTATGCTCAAACCCACTGAGTTCGAGATGTGGAAACTCAGGATTCAACAGAACATTCAATTTATTGATTATGCCATATGGGAAGCTGTTGAAAATCCTCTTGCAGTTGATCCTGAACTAGATGCTGAGGGCAAACCTATAAAAACACCTCCAAAAACTGAAATTGAAAGAAAGGCTAGAATGAATGAAGTGAAAGCTCTTACTCTTTTACAAATAGTCATTCCTAATGCTTATCAACATTAGTTTAAATAATTATATACTGCTCGTTCTCTTTCGATTGCTTTAGAGAAAAGGTTTGCTGGCAATGCTATCACCAAAAGGAATCAAAAGGATCTTTTAAAACAGCAGTATGAAAACTTTTCTGGTGACAAGAATGAAAACCTTACTCAGATCTTTGATAGGTTTAATAAGCTAATAGGTGAATTGGAGAGTGCTAAAGTCACTCTAGATCAAGATGAAGTAAACAGAAAATTCCTCAGATCTCTTGGTGAAGAATGGACAGTCTATGCTACCCAATGGAGAACCAAAGACACTCTAGATGAAATAGAGTTGGATGATCTTTACAACAGCCTGAGTGTCTTTGAATCTGAGATTGAAAATAAAAGAAATCCTTTTTTTACAATCACAACACTGCCTTGCTGTCATCAGCATTAACTGATAAATCAAACTGTTGTGATTCCTTTTCAGGTGCTGATGGTAACTCTTCTGAAGTTCATTATGAAGCTTTTGTTGCAAGTGATGGACAGTTTGCTCTAAATGCTGAAGATTTAGAACAAATCCGTCCAGATGATTTAGAAGAGATGGACTTAAAGTGGCAACATGCTATGTTGACTATGAGGGTCAAAAGATTTCTGAAAAGGACTGGCAGACCAAACTTTCAAGCCAGAACAGAAGGCAAGCCAGCATTTGATAAATCAAAGGTTGAGTGCTTTAAATGCTACAAGCTTGGCCACTTTGCTAGAGAGTGCAGATCCCAAGGTCAGCAGCCACCAAGACCCCAGCAAACCAATCAAACTTTGTACTCACAGGCTCTTGTCTCTCAAGAAGACAATGTGTTTGACTGGAGTGATCAGACAGAAAAAGAGTTTCAAAATCAAGCTCTTATGGCAGAAACATCCACTGTCACTTCCACTGAACTACCATCTGATGTAAATGCTAAACTCTGCTCTCAAACATGCCAAAATATGGTTAAAAAGTACAGAAATCATAATGAGAGCATGTGCAAAACTCTAGCCAAGATGGAAGAGAGGATATATGAGTATATGCAGGCTATACAAGATCTTGAAAAACAGATCAATGACTATAAGGATAATGAGATTCAGATGAGACATGATAGAACATATCATGAGTGGGAGAAAAAGGAACCGAATAAGAAAATAGGACCTTATATAAGAAACTTGATGAGGCTGAACAGAATGTGCTAGAAGCTAACAAGAAAATAGAATCTATTAATATAGATTTTGGTAGCTTCAAGCTGGCCAATCAAAAGCTAGAACACCTAATGGAGGTCCAATTTAAAGATAGGGTAAAATCTCAACTCAATCCCAAGGAGGGTATAGGATACAAAGCTACTCCACCCCCATACAACAACAAATACATTCATCTCATGAGTGAAGTTGCTGATAGGCTTGTGAATGAACCATTAGATGAGACAATGAAAATTGTAGATCCTATCCTTGAAGACAGGCCTGAATCTAAAGAAGAACTGATCCAAATGAATGTTGTGAGTGTAAAGAAGTTGAGAGAAACTCCGAAACAATGAGTGCACCTATAGAACCTCCTACTTCTAGTTTCATCAAAACCCCTAGTGAGAAAGGAAAAGAGAAGATGAGTGTATGCAATAATGCTCCACACGATTTTGTACCTTCTAACTGTAACATTGCATCTTCCTCAAAAACTAATAAAAGGGGTAAGACTGTTCCAATATGCACATGCCAAAAGCATGCTGTCCAAAAGTTTCCCACACAACAGTAGGTGAGGGGAAATCAAAGGAACAAGAACCAGTTATGGTCCCACAAAACTGGTTCTCCTATCAAAACACTCAAAAGATGTTTCCATTGTGGCAGGAAAAACCATTTGGCCAGGCATTGTTTATATAAACCATCTGTTACAAAACAGACTGTGGTTCAAAAACTGGCGATTGTTCAAAACTCAAAATTTTCGAATGCCAAAACACCTGTTACACCAGTTCCAAAGAAGACAGTTGACCACAGGTACTTAAAAGTCAACAAAAGACAGCCTACACACCAAAAACAAGTTTTAGCAAAATCCAAAGCAAACATTAAAAAGGTATGGCATGTTAAAGGCAAAAACACAGATCAAACTGCTGATGCAAGTGTTGAGACTGTGAAGTCAAAAGTTGGAACTGGTAGTGCAAATTCTGAAGTTGTTATCACTAAAAACCCAGTTCAAACTGCTAAGTCTAAACTGAAACTGGTAGTGGATCTTCTGAGACTGTTTATGAAAAGGTTGGAAAGAACTCCTGGATACCTCATATCATAACTAAATACTCTTCAAAAAATCCACCAGTGGATCTCACTAAGTTTAAAAAAAGACAAAAAGTGTTTAGTTATGTCAATGCACAAGGACAACCCAAAACCAATTTGGTTTGAGTTTACTCCACTACTAACTAAGCTTTTTTTCTGTGCAGGGCAGCCACAGGACCCAACATAAGACAAGATGGCATATGGATAGTGGATGCTCTAGGCACTTGACAGGCAATTCTGAAAACTTGTCAAACTTCAAAAGCTTTGAAGGAGGGTTTGTTGCATTTGGTGGCAATTCCAAGGGAGGTAAGGTAACAGGTAAGGGTACTGTCAAAGCAGACAATATGATCTTCAATGATGTTCTGTATGTTGAACAGCTGAAGTACAATTTACTAAGTGTGTCTCAAATCTGTGATAAACAAAATATTGTTTTGTTCACAAACTCTGAGTGCATTGTTCTTTCAAAAGATTTTAAAATACCTGAAAGTCTTGTTTTACTTAGAACACCAAGAAAGGACAATGTCTACTATTTGGACACAGATCCTTTATCCAAATCAAATACTTTAAGTTGTTTGATATCCAAAGCATCATCAAATGAGTCTGCTCTTTGGCACAGAAGGATGTGTCACATGAACTTCAAATCTATCAATGTTTTAGTCAAAAAGAATTTGGTAAGAGGGTACCACAAACGGAGTTCATATGTGATGATCATTGTGTAGCATGTCTCAAAGGCAAGCAACACAACACTTCTCATAAGGCCAAAGAAGTAAATTCAATCTCATCTACTCTTCATCTTATTCATATGGATCTTTTTGGTCCAACATCTGTTTTGAGTTTAAATAAAAGAGCTTACTGTTTTGTCATTGTTGATGATTTCACCAGGATTACATGGGTTTACTTGCTTAGGCCTAAGAATGAAACTTCTGAACTAGTCAAATCCTTTATTCTTAAGATTGAAAACCAATCAAATTTAAAAGTTAAGGTGATCAGGTCAGACAATGGAACTGAGTTTAAAAATCATATCCTAAACAGTTTTTGTGAGTCTAAAGGCATTGCAAGGCAATATAGTGCACCTAGAACACCACAACAAAATGGTGTAGCTGAAAGGAAGAATAGAACTTTAATAGAGGCTGCTAGAACTATGCTAGCTGATTCCAAACTGCCAATGACCTTCTGGGCAGAGGCAGTAAATACAGCCTGTTATGTTCTAAGTAGGGTTCAAATTGTTCAGTCACAAGGGAAAACTCCATATGAGTTATTCCGTCACAAGATTCCCTTAGTAGCCTTTCTAAAACCTTTTGGTTGTTCATGCATTATTCTTCATACTAAAACTCACTTAGAAAAGTTTGAAAGTAAGGCTGAAGAAGGTTTCTTTGTAGGTTATTCTATTCAAAGCAAAGCCTATAGAGTGTATAATAGTGTGTCTAAAACCATTGAAGAAAGTGTCAATGTTGAGTTTAATGAAAATACTGCGAATATCAAAGGCACTGGTCCTGATTGGTTGTTTGATTTAGATTCACTAACAAATTCTCTGAGCTTTGTTGAGTATACTGCATGAACTGCTGAATACATTGTTGGAACTGTCAACCCAAATTCTCATGCTGGTAACACAAATATTCAAGCTGTTGGCACAAAGTTTCCAACATTGCAGATTCTGCTACATGGGATGAGTATACTATAATTCCACTTCTATCTTGTGACCCACCAGGGGTCCTATTTGATCAACATGACACAAATACAGAGTGTGAAGTGCCGACCCCAAGCCCTGAAGTAACAGCTCCATCCAATAGGGAAACAGTCCCATCCTCTGATCAAACTATTACTGGAGCAGAATCCTCAAGTGATGCTGAAGCTGATGATACAAATCTGGGAACATCATTTCAGACAGAAAGAGAACCCATTCTCAGGGTTCACAAGTATCATCCTCTCAACCAGATAATGGGAGACCCACGCACTCCTGTGCAGACAAGGACAATGGTTCACAAGGATTCCACTGATGCTTCATGTCAGAATTGGAGCCAAAGAAGGCATCTGAGGCTCTGAAAGATCCATCTTGGATTGAGGCAATGAAAAAAGAACTTTTGCAATTCAAGATTCAAAATGTATGGACTCTAGTTGACTTGCCTAAAGGAAATAGGGCAATTGGTACAAGATGGGTTTTCAGAAACAAGAAGGATGAGAGAGGTGTAGTGATCAAGAACAAAGCAAGGTTGGTAGCTCAAGGATATACTCAAGAAGAAGGAATAGATTATGATTATGTCTTTGCCCCAGTAGCAACGATAGAAGCCACAGACTGTTCCTAGCTTATGCCAGCTTCAAAGGGTTCAAAGTGTACCAAATGGATGTGAAATCTGCATTCTTGAATGGTACAATCGAAGAAGAGGTTTATGTGTGTCAACCCCCTGGATTTGAGGACTATAAGTATCCAGATAGAGTCTACAAGTTAGACAAAGCCCTCTATGGACTCCACCAAATCCCAAAAGCATGGTATGACACTTTGTCTTCATACCTTCTACAAAATGGATTCAAGAGAGGTACTCTGGACAAAACATTATTCACAAAGTCCATCAAATCAGAGATTCTTCTTGTTCAGATCTATGTTGATGATATCCTCTTTGGATCAACAAATGACATTCTGTGCAAGGAGTTTGAAATCTTGATGCATAAGAAGTTTCAAATGAGTTCAATGGGGGAACTAACTTTCTTTCTAGGATTGCAGGTCAAGCAGAAACCCACTGGACTTTTTATAAGTCAATCAAAGTATGTGAATGACATCCTAGAAAAGTTTGGATACAAGGACACCAAAGTTGCCAGCACACTAATGGACACTCATAAACAGCTTGATGCAGATAAAGGAGTGGATGTGGATATCCATCTATACAGATCCTTGATAGGTTCCCTATTGTGTCTCACATCTTCTAGACCTAATATAATTTTTGTTGTTTGTGTCTGTGCCAGGTTTCAATGTGCTCCAAAGGATTCACATCTGTTTGCTGTTAAGAGAATTTTTAGATACCTCAAGGGTCAACCAAAATTGGGACTATGGTATCCTAGGGACTCTCCTCTTGAACTAACAACTTAATCTAACAGTGACTATGGAGGTTGCAACATAGACAGAATATCCACAACTGGTGGATGTCAATATCTAGGAGCAAGACTGGTCTCTTGGCAGTGCAAAAAGCGGACCACTGTTTCCACTTCATCTACTGAAGCAGAATATGTTGCAGCTGCCAGCTGCTGTTCCCTGGTAATGTGGATTCAGAACCAACTGAGAGACTATGGTATGGACTTTCTATCTACTCCTATTTATATTGATAATTCAAGTGCAATAAGCATTGTACAAAATCCAGTGATATTTACCAAAACCAAGCACATAGACATTAGATTTCACTTTATAAGGGACTGTAATGAGAAGAAATTAATCCAAGTTACCAAAATTCATACAGATGATCAGTTAGCTGATCTATTTACAAAACCATTTGATGTAGGGAGATTCACCTTTCTAGTATCAAATATTGGTATGGTAAATATGGATTAATTTTTTTTTCATTATTATCCCTTATTTCATGAGGAAAATAGTTATTCAATGTGCTTAGTTAAGGGGGAGACACTGTTTCAATAGAAGATGCTTCATTTTCAACTAACAGCTTGACACTATTCTCAAGCTGCTAGTTCATTTTCTCGGACTGTTAGTTGTTTCACTTGATCTGTCAAAATGTGCAGGGTAATTCAGTAATTATTCGTAAGATTGTGTGCGGGACTAGATATTTTTGAAAAGCCAAAACCTTTAAAGTCCCAGTTTAGTTCGATTTCAAGTACCAGTTGCAAAAATATCTTTCACAATCTTTTCATCTTCTCTCTGAGCGATTTACACCCAGTCGTTCCAAACCCTAAAATCACCGTCTTGATTTCCAATGGTGTTTGTCAAAGAACACAACTGCCTACCCTACTCCGTCAAACATTCTGAACCGCAACCATTCCATGTCATGACGGACTTTCTTCGTGGTTCCCATATCCATCATGCTCTCACTATTAATCCCACCATATATGTCGCCCATATAGAGCAGTTCTGGAAATCAGCCACTGTCAATACCTCTAATGGAGTCACCACTTTTGTATCAAACATTGATGGAAATTCTATTACCAATACTGAGGAGTCTATAACAGGCCTAAAGTTCAATTTTTCAAATATGATTTTTTTTAAGGGATGTTATGGCATCATGCACTAAAGAATGGGAAATTTGTGATGTATCCACGGTTTTTGGCAGAAATAATTGCAAAGTCTTGCAATAAATTAAAATTACATAAAAGGATACACGTTTCTAATAGGCACTCTTTACCTTCTATCAAAAGGCTTTTGAAACCAAGTTCCAATATTCTCAATGTGGATATCCCATTGCCTTCAGCAATGCTGGACATCAATCCAATAAACAGAGGAGAGGGTCCTGAGCAATCTCAGCCATCCATTACTGCTTCATCCCCAGGACCCCAACCCACTCCTCATGATACAAACACTTCCTCTGCTCCTTCTATTATACATACCTCCCCAGCCCCCTAACTGCAAATGTAGAAAATACAAAGGGTTGTAGGAGCTCCTTCCTCCTCAGTCCAACTACCAGAGCCAAATAGCCCTGTGCAGGAGGACACTCCTGCACAGAATATCGAAAGGGAACCCATTGAGGACACTCCCATCCTCAATTTGGAGGTGGACATCCCATCAGAGGATGTTCATATGGGTTTTGTGGCTAATACTTCTGTTGTCTCTACACAAGAGGCACAGGACAGTATCAACATATCTAAGACCACACCCATGGCAACATAGGGTGTGCAAGCACCTTCTGGAAGTCCCCAGTACCAAGAACAAAGGGGCCCAGATGTTTCAACTTCTGAAATTCATGCCAGTGATAGATCTCAAATACCACTATCATTTGAAGATCATGAGGCTAGTCTGCAACTAATGGCTTTAACGGATCAACAGATGAAACCTGTTGTAGCTATTTTGAAACATTACAAGTCCATTATTGCTGCACAGGGAGCTCAAATTACAGCTTTGCAACATTTAACAATAGCCCAACAACAAAGACTGGATCAGTTTCACCTTGGGTTCACACTTTGTGGTAACAAGATCATACAGCTTGAGAAGTTAGTTCGAACCCTGCTTGCAAAGGTTTTTGGTCCCCATTGCCAAACCAATGTGTCACACCCCGTTACCCTGGTTGGCAACGAAGAGTGACGTCGCGAAAGCGTAACCATAATCATAACGAACGACCACTATATGGACGTTTTAAAAAATACATTGATTTAACTTCAAATATAAATATTTGTTTTACATAACCAAAATACAGCGAAGTAGTTCTTAAAATACCAAGATTTAAATACACGATTTAGTTTATCCGTAAAGATGCATGTAAATCTCCGAGTTTGAAAATGATGTGACTCCAAATGTACGGAAGCCTTGGAATACTTCCTAGGAATGTGCATGTCTTAAACACCTGAAAATACAAGCTAAAATACGTCAACAAATTGTTGGTGAGCTCATAGGTTTACGCGAAAAGACCAGTTGTATGGACATTATCAGATGAGTTGAATTTATAAAATCATAAATTCCATGTATGTATTACATAAACCATCATGCAACCGAAGCTTAATTAAAATGAGTTTGCCCTGTGCAGTATTCCCATACGTAATACCGTGTAAATGGCTAGCAAATACTGATTAAGTCATAGTTGCTAACCTGGTTTAGTGCCGGATGTTACACAATGCATCCAAAAAGGGGGAGAATCAAGAGATCCCTCATCCAGTCCAAACAACATCAACTTCTCCACCAACAGCTTCAGTTTCTACGCTAACAGTCCCAACAGCTTCTCAAGCTATTAGTCTAGAAACTCAAGCTGCTCCCACCAGGACAAGTGGAGTTGTCATCCGAAAAGGTTCTCAAGCTCATGCTCCAGCAGTCCAACCCACAGCATCAGCTTCCAAAGACAAGGGCAAGGGTATTCTGATTGAGACTCCAAAGATCAAATTCATCTCTAAAGAAGGCTAAGTTACCCATGATGCTGCACTAGCAAGGAAATTAGCAGAAGAACAAGATGAAATCCTAGACCAGCAAACGCTTGAACCAATGGGAGATGATGAAACCTTTGGAGATTACCTAAGAGGGTTTGTGGTCAAGGATAGTCAAAAGAAGAGAAAAAGGCCAACCGGGCCTTTATAGGAAGAACATAGTAGATTTTTGATAAATTTCTCTGCTACAGCTGGAATATCAAAAGTAATTGCTCAGTCATGGTCAACTGAAAAGCTTCAGGCTTTATATGAAAAAGAAAAGGAGAAAGAAAAAGCATCCACAGTCTCCCAACATGTTCAAGGTCGACAAGAACGAGTTAAAACTGTTGCTAATGATCCTCCTTCTGAAACCATTCATCAAGCAAAATTTGATCAGGTTAAGAGAGTGCTGTTTGACCAACAGTTGCAAAAGGCGATGGAAATTGAAAAGGTCCTGGATCAGTATGACTTCTCTAAACCTCTTATTACTTACTGGTATGCTAAGTCAATGGATGACACTGATTTAGTGTATCATTTTGTGATCAAAAGAGAGGCTGGTCTAGAGAAAGAATTTAAAAGCCTAATCCATCTGGTACAGAGACTGACTAGAGATGACCTGACACATATGCATCATATTGGAACTGCCAGTCATTCTAGGTCTCAATGTGTTTGGGTTCAACGAAATTTGAAAGATCTCAGAAGCATTTTTGACCCAGAGTCTACCAGAGTAGATATAGAAGCTGCCAAGGATATGAAGATTGTACAGGTTGATTTATATGCCAAATCAATGACCTATAGACTCAAGATTGCAGACGGATCCAGAAGGTTCTACAATTTTGAATTTCTCAATCTGCCAAAGGCATGGCTATTCCAAATGAACTCTATGAAGATAAATTGTGACAAAGAGGAGTTGAAGAGAGATTTCATAGAAGATATAAGGCAGAAACTTTCACAGTTCTAAGTTTTTGGATGCCTTAGTTTGTATATAACAATTTTACTTTGTTTTATTTCCTTATTTGTATAGACACTTAAAGTCTTGTGTAAAGAATTTAAGTTAGGGGGAGATTGTTGGGAAATATTCTAAGTATGTCAAGCTGTTAGTTAGATATTTCAAACTGTTAGTAGTATTTCTGTGTAATTACAAAGTTCAAGTTGTTAGTTAAACAAGTTCGAGCTGCTAGTTCAAAAGTTCAAGCTGCCAGAGTTAAAAGTTCAAGCTGCTCAACAGATTAACAATAGAAAGTGCTGAAATTTAGGAAGTGATATATATTTCAAGATTTGAATATCTTCCTAACATATCTACTACCAGAGAAATCAGAGTTCTTCAAGGAAACAAATCAGAAGGCTATATATTGATAGACTAGGTCTTTCTATTGTAAGTCTGTACGTGCAAGTACTGTAAGTTTGTGCTTCATTGTAATTGTTTTCTGTTAAAGTTTCTCAAGCCTCTAAGGTTGTAAAACCCTAAGAACAATCTGTGTTCTTAGTCTAATCAAACATATTAGAGGTGATTGTAATCAGTGATTTTGACAATATAAAGGATTTGATTCTAGTTATATTTATTTGTTAGTTATTCTGAAAGATTTCTTAAAACAATTTAGTGTTATTCCGCAAACTTCTTAATTGAACTTTTATTCAAAACAAGGTTATTGGTTGTCACACCCTACTACCTTGGTTGGCAGCGAGACGTGACGAGTGCGGAAGCGTAACCATAATTATAACGAACGACCACTATATGGACGTTCTCGAAATATTACATCATTAAAATTTAAAAATGTATTAATGTTTTACAATATGAAAGGAATGAAGTTCGCGTAATACAGAGATTCTGATATATAATTAATGCGTCCAAAAATAATGCAGTCAAATCTCCGTTAGTTTCGAAATATGCATGCGACTCCATGAAATGCAGAAGCTTGAAAGTTGGTGTATCCGAAGGCACACTTGCCTTAATTACCTGAAAATACATACTAAAATACGTCAACAAAAATTGTTGGTGAGTTCATAGGTTTACGCGAAAAGACCAGTTGTATGGACATTATCAGATGAGTTGAATTTATAAAATCATAAATTCCGTGTATGTATTACATAAACCATCATGTCACCGAAGCTTAATTAGAATGAGTTTGCCCCGAGCAGTATTCCCATACGTAATACCGTGTGTTGAATATATATGCACCCGCAGTTAGCTAAACCACTAACCCGAGTGGGGGACATGACTCCCAATAGATCTATCCACAATATATTCGCGCTTGCAAACAAATGCAACTAACGATTTCATGATATAAGGGCGGAAATCACATATGTAATACATAATAGAATCTAGAAGTTTTTGTGTCCATATAAAAATGAAGCATGCATTTCATCCCAAAACATATTAATGTGAAAAATGGGACTATGAAGACTCACCTTGTTGATTTTTGATGATGTTTTTGGATCTGAGTTGAACACTTGTTTGAATGGTTGAGACTCGTCCTAATATTTTTACGAGTTCGGGTCAATATCATCATAATACGTGTTTGAATATTTTATGTACTTGGGGGTGATGTATAAATAATTTCGTAGGATTTTATATGTTGATACTGATTTGTAGTTATGTTCAAGTAATTTATTTAAAAATATAATTTGTTGTATTAATTCCGATTTGCAAAAAATGATTTTAAGTAGTTTATTTCCAATGACATTTTGATGCATGCATGCATACGTATGTACATATGTATTTATATATATACGAAAATGCATACATATATATACGAGCATGTGCATCATTATGAAAAGGTATTCATATATTTTGCATGGAAAATTTCACGAGTATTATGAAAACTGAGTTGTAAATGAAAAGTATTATATATTAGTAAATATATTTAATTTTTCATGTTTTATAAATTTTTAAGGTGGAAAATAAAGTAAATAAGAAAAACTTACAAAAGTTGAAGAACACTTGAATTTTCGGCCGATTTTGTTTTGAGAGAGTTTGTGAGTTGGTGTGATTTTTGGAAATGGGTGTTGGCTTCTACTTATAGAAGAAAAATCGGTTATTTAAATTAATGATAAAGAAATTTAAAATAATTATGATGATGAAAAGTGAAAAGGTAAAACCGGTTGAGTGTTTATCAAAAAGGTGTGGCCGATTGTTATGATTGTATGTTGTATGTTGTTTATTAATATAATAATACAAAAGTACAAGCTAGTTGTCCTTTAAAGGACAACTTACTATTTAGAGTGATAAGTAGTATGGCTTTTCAATTTTTATATTAATAAAAGTACAAAAAGGCGTGCAAAAGAGGTGGCAGTATTTATTATCACCGTATTTATACATACATACTTAGAAAAATTTCTGGAAGGTTAAACTCGATTCAAGTGTGAATCGAGTTTGTTGCAGTGTCAATCGAGTTTTATAACATTATGCCCGAGTTTTATCACACTTTGATCGAGTTTTATGCCTTTGTCATTCGAGTTTCATATAGCTATAGTCGAGTTTTATACAACATTGCCCGAGTTTCTTGCTTCTTTATTCGAGTTTCATCCCTGAGATTTGTATCTTCATCATTCGAGTTTTATACTGCATCATCCGAGAAAATTGTTTCTTTATTCGAGTTTCATCAAAGTGTTATTCGAGTTAGATCTTTACTAATCGAGTTTCATACAACACCATTCGAGTTTACACTTACACGATTCGAGTTTCATGTAATATCATTCGAGTTTAGTGATTATATGATTCGAGATTCATATAACTTCATTCGAGTTTATTACTTCATTATTCGAGTTTTATATTAGTTTAATTTTTGAGTTTCATACCTTATTTTTAGGCCAGTTGTTACATTGGTTTACACTCTGATTTATTTAAACCAGTTAATCTTAAGTGATTTTGATCTTGACAGCTTCACAAAACATATCAAGTAGGGGAAGGTCCAAGGTGCCTCACATGTGCTCAAGAAATCAACATATCAGAATTGAGGGAAAATAGGCTACTACTATCAAGATATCAACAATATGTTCAACGAGGCAAAACAACAATATACATGAACATTATGTAATACTAATGCTAGAACTCACAGTGATCGGTTTATAAGATTTTGGCCTCCACAACAAGTTCTGAATATAGGCCAATACAAGATAAGCCTTAAATCGAAGCATGGATTCTTCAAGTCACACAAGTACTTTGGAACTTCAAAACTATTCCCAATTATGTAAGCATATGACCTATAAAATCATATTAAAAGTTGTATGATCATCCCAAACAAAACAATCAATTATCAAGACCAAACGTCTCATATTCTACTTTATATCCAGCTGTGAAAACCTTGTTATAGGTTAAGTTATCTTAACATGGTTTAAAGTAAGATAAAGTAGACTCTTTTATCTTTCATGTCCAACTTGAATCATCCCAAATGGATCTATAACCAATTCTATATGAAATTATAAAGTTTGATTCAACATTTTCGCCAATTGCAGGTCAGCCGCAACATCATGCATTTTTGACATGCTTAACGTCTAATTTAGCTTCATATGACTATTTTATATTAAAGTACACTCTCTTAGCTTTCCAACGACGTATTGCACATCCAAAACGGAGCTTCGAGTGATTTTATATGAATTTTACAAGACAACATGTCAAGGCTGTCCAAAACTCGAAAATTAAATGTTATTTGACTCATTTGCCAATTTGACACATGTTACGCATTTCAATGGGCTCCGATCGATCCAACCACCTATAACAATTATAAATACATTGCTCGTAAGCTCCCATGCCCTAAACAACTCTCAAAACCACTCCGACAAGGTTTCGGGTTCCAAACCGAATGCCTCGGTTCGTTTCGGGATCCTATGAGGCCCGAATTTGAAATTAGACTTTTGAACCCTTTAAATACTTATTTTAGATGTATTTTTGTAGTATTAGATGTTAGCATAGGACTCCATAGCTAAAAATCAGTTTTTTGGATAGCCAGTTTTGACTCATCGAGTCGCCTTGGGTGACTCGTCGAGTCGCGCTCTAATTTTGTGAGCATAAAATTTTGACTCAGCGAGTCGCCAGTCGCTCACAGACCTGCACTTTTTCCCCTACGGGTTTAACACCCAAAATTCCAAAACTCAACCTAACTCAAAACCAACACTTGAAACCGATTATATAACCTATTTAAACACTTTTGAGCTCATTTTGAGCTTCCAAAACATCTCAAATACAACCGATTCATCCCTGTCTCAATTTGAGCCCTAAATTGGATTTCAACCAAACTAACTCAAACTAACACATACTACCAATGTAGTTACATATTTTGGCTCCATTTTTATCATATAACAACATACTAAAAGATTGGAGCATTTACTAAACATTTCAACCTAAACCCATTTGGAGTTTTATCTCAAAAAATGGAGGAACGAAGAAGAAGATGAAGTGAAAGGACAATGAGAAAGATGAATAAACCTCTAATGGAGATTCAATCTTCACCAAAACACTAGCCAAATTGTTGCAACCCAAAACCCTAGCTCATCTCCTCTTCTTTCTCTCTTATTTCTTTTTGAAAACACAATGCTATTTTGCAAATAAAGACTACAATGCCACCCCAACCCTCTAACTCTCTAGCCAAATTGCTTCTTTTTGAAAATGGAGGAACGAAGGAGGGGTTATGGCCTTTGGCCACCCCAACCCTCTAACTCACACACAATTACAAAACACACCCCTCCACAACTCATCTTTTATTTTGCAAATA
Organism: Centrapalus pauciflorus; assembly: GCA_020465985.1. NCBI lineage: Eukaryota > Viridiplantae > Streptophyta > Magnoliopsida > Asterales > Asteraceae > Centrapalus > Centrapalus pauciflorus. The sequence goes on from JAANYP010005106.1 coordinate 109,864, forward strand.
AAGACTACAATGCTATTAGATGCAATAATTAGATAATTCAATACCCAAATGTAGTTTTGACATAATTATATTAAATGGGTTCAAACACTACATTAAACTATTTTCATGTTATAGTTAATTATTATCTAATTGCTTTACAAATTTCGGGATGTTACAATGTATGACTCAACTTGATAGACACAAGTATAGAATTCGAATGATGAAGACTTTTCTCGAATGCACCTAAATACCAACTTGAATGACACTTTAGACAAACTCGATTAAAACTGATGTGTTCTCGAATGAACTTGATTGAGTCTGGAATGTAATGAATTATCGAGATATTGATCTAAAATTTTCTAAGTCCTATAAACAACTCAACTCGATCATCGATGACATTTTCTCGAACTAACTTTAAGTTCAACTTGATTAAAACATGAGTAGACTCGAATGACACATATCGTGTCCTCGAATGAAAGAATAAATCGAGGATGTGAGAAAAATCTTCTAAGTCCTTGAATGAACTCAACTCGAATGAAGCTTGAAAGGACTCGAATGATATATGAGTCCAACTCGAATGAAAGTTGAAAGGGACTCGAATCTGTTATGTTATCGAGTGTAATTTTAAAAATTTCCTAAGTCTTGATTATGAATCAACTCGAATAACGTATCACATTTTCTTGAAGCAAGAAGTAACCAACTCGAATGAAACTAACTGTTTCTCAAGTGGTGCTTCACTCACCTAGCATGGAACTTAACACATTCTCGATTACTGCTTTAATCGAGAAAATGTTTTCAAAATATTTCCAAGTCCACACACTGATATTTTTTCAAAAATTTCAATCCAGGGACTTTTCCACTTATTAAAAACTTGAGTCCTACTCGAAAATTGATTTAAAATAACATTTGTTTACTGAACTTTGTTCAGAAACAACAAATTCTTTGCAAAAAATCAAAATTAATGTTTGTGTGCATGGAAATGCAACTTGAAATTTGATATTCAAGTTCATCATAGTAATCTGCAGGTAAACACACAGTTAACTTCATATTAGAAACAACAACTCATTCAAACCCATTGATACACACATAGTGTAAACGAACACACACACAGTAGTCAAACAAATGAATAAAACTCACAACATAAAACTGAAACTACACATATAAAAGAATTCATGAAATGAGCTTACAATTTTTATCTGAAATGCTGACAATCTGTTGTAAATTGATGTTCTTGAAGTTGCTTCGTGATTAAGAATGGAATTTGAGAGGGTCGGTGAAGAAGGTGAACAGTGGTAAGATTTTAGAAAAAGTGAATTTGAATTTGAATTTCAACTTTATAGTTGAAATTTCAAAATTCAAATTAATGTTCACCCAGCCAACTTACTCTCATTAAAAAGAAATTTGGTTTTTTATTTTAAGCCCATTTCACTTAAAAAAATTACTAAAAAAACAATTAACTGAAAAAAAAAATTAACTGATTAATAAAAAATTGACAACCACTAAAACAAAACAAAAACACAAAAAAAAAAATTTTTAACTCGAACTAAAAATTGAACAATAAAAAAAATTTAACACTTAAAATATAGTAAAAAAATGTATATAAAAAAAATTTAACAATAACAAAAAAATATTGCTCCCCCTTGATGTTTGCAATTAAGCTCCCCCTCAGATGTATATATCATTTTAAATGTCTGCTCCCCCAACAAAAATCAGATAAAATTTTATCAGATTTTCTCAAAGTCAGATAAAATATCTTTCTGCTCCCCCTGCACATGACAATCCAGATCTGTTAAACTCCGAAAATTTAAACTTTAACTTCATATGAGTTTAATATCAAATGTAAATCAAAATAAAAAATTTAAATTGAAAATTATAATTTGTAACTACTGAATGTTTAAATCTAACGATTCAACATACCCAACTTGTATACCAAAAAATTAAAACGTTTTTCATCTAAGGTTTTGGTAAACAAGTCAGCTAAATGATATTCAGTAGGTACAAAATATAATTATATATTACCATTTTCTATATGATTTTTAATAAAATGATACCGGATGTCGATGTGTTTGGTTTTAGAATGTTGAACCGGATTAGATGCTATGGCTATTGCACTTTGAGAATCACAATAGATTTGAATCTTTTGTGGTGTAAACCCGTAGTCTCTGAGTTGGCTCTTCATCCACAACACTTGAGAACAGCACAATGATACAACAACATATTCAGCTTCAGCTGTAGACAGTGAAGCACAGTGTTGTTTCTTGGATGAGCGGCAGACGGGTTTGTCACCTAAAAATTGAACTGCTCCTGATGTGCTTTTTCTGTCCATTTTATCACCTGCATGATCAGCATCAGAAAAGGCAGTTAAAGTGAATAATGATTCCCGGGGTTACCACAAACCGAGGTTTGGTGTTCCCTTTAGATATCTTAAGATTCTTTTGGCAGCCGCCAAATGTGATTCTTTCGGATGTGCCTGATACCTAGCACAAACATATGTAGCAAACATAATATCAAGTCTACTTGCAGTTAAATACATTAATGACCCAATAATTCCTTGATAATGAGTTACATCTACAGGTTTTCCTGAAATGTCCTCATCGAGTTTTTATTTGGAATCCGGAGCCAGGGAGTTTTCATTATAGTACTATTTACCATGTTAAATTTCTTTAACATGTCCTGAATATATTTTGACTGACTGATGAAAATTCCATCAGTCAGTTGTTTCACTTGTAATCCTAAGAAAAATTATTTCTCACATCATGCTCATTTCAAATTTCTGGGACATTAAGAAAGCAAATTTCTTGAAAAATTCTGGATTAATAGACCCAAATATTATATCATCTACATATATTTGAATTACTATAATATCTGGCCCCTGACGTTTTATAAACAGGGTTGTATTCACTGCACCTTTGTTAAATCCAAATTTCAACAAGTATGTTGAAAGTGCATCGTAACAAGCACGAGGTGCTTGTTTAAGGTCATACAGGGATTTATCCAAAATATATACATGATCAAGCTCTGAAGGATCAGTAAACCCTTCCGGCTGATATGTATACACTTCGTCTGTTAGTTCCCCATTCAGAAATACGGTTTTTACATCCATTTGGTAAATTGTAAAGTTTTTATGAGCTGCAAAAGCCAAAAACATCCTAATAGCTTCTATTCTGGAAACTGGAGCAAATGTTTCATCGTAATCAATCCCTTCTTTTTGACCGTATCCTTTGGCGACGAGGCGAGCTTTGTTACGAATGATGACACCATGTTCATCCTTCTTATTCTTGAAATTCCACTTTGTGCCAATGATTGATTTATATTTTGGTCCCACCACCAATCTCCAGACCTTCAACCTTTCAAACTGATTCAGCTCTTCTTGCATAGCCACAATCCAATATGCATCCAGGAGAGCTTCTTTTACATTCTTTGGCTCAATTTTACTCAGAAAGTTTGGAAATAAGCACTTGTTTTTGGTTGCTCTTCTAGTTTGGACTGATGCGGAAGGATCACCTATGATGTTTTCAGTTGGGTGACTTGTCCATTTAAAGGTATGTAGGTAAGGTTGAATTTGGTCTTGATTGAGGTTTAAGTCTAGATAGGGAATTCGGGGGTTAGCTTCTAATGTTGATGGTATATTATCTGATTTTGGGGCTTCTGAGTTTTCAGATGGTAAGGGGGTTTCAAAAGATACTGGTGGTTGAATGGGTTGTACACTATCAACAGGTAAGTGCACGTCTATCGTTGAAGCCTCTCCAGTTTCTTCTGAAATATGTTGGTGAGAATAATCTGAGACTACGATTGGATCTTCAGTAATCCTGTCAGGCACCAAATTTGAAACATTAGGTTTGGGCTGTTCAAAGTAGTCTTCATAAAAATTCTCGAACAATTTATTTAAATTAGAATTATCTGCACTCTGTTCAGATGACATCATAGAAGTCGGCGTGTTATGATCGGGTCCTGAACTGGTATGTTCAGAAGCCATTACAACGCCTTCATCAAATTTGACATTTACGCTTACATTGACTGTCTTGGTCCACTTATTGTAGACTCGGAAGGCTATAGACTCCTTCGAATAACCAATGAAGATGCCTTCATTAGCTTTTTGACTAAATTTTCCCAGATTGTCTTTGTCAATTAATATGAAACACCAGCATCCAAATACATGGAAAAATTTGACATTAGATACTCGTTTTTTCATTATATCGTACGGAGTGTTTCCGAATCATATGTTGATTATTGATCTGTTCTGCGTGAAACAAGCTGTTGCTACAGATTCAGCCCAAAGGAATAATGGATGATTGGAATATGCCAGTATCGTTCTTGCAGATTCCACTAGTGTGCGATTTCTTCGTTCAACAACACCATTTTGCTGTGGAGTACAAGCTGCTGAGAATTGATGTGTTATTCCCACAGAATTCAGAAATGACTCGAGAGATTTGTTCTTAAATTCTGTCCCATTATCTGATCTGATGGTTTGAACTGAGAGTTGCAACTTGACTTGAATTCTACGAATGAAGTTGATTATTAATTCGGTAGCATCAGATTTGGAACGCAGGAAGAATACCCATGTGTATCTAGAGTAGTCATCGACTATTACCAACACATATCGTTTCTTGTTTATACTCTGTACTCTCATTGGTCCACACAAGTCCATATGAAGCAGTTCCAATGCTCTCGTTGATGAGTGTTCAGTTTTGGACTTGTGAGATGCTCTAACCATCTTTCCTTTTTCACAGGCTGCGCACAACTGCTCTTTTTGAAACCTGAGAGTTGGTAGCTCTTTGACTAACCCACCTTTTGCAAGGTTGGTTAACTCTTTGAAATTCAGATGAGAAAGGCGACAATGCCATAGCCAAGAGATTTTAGATGCTGCTTTTCACATTAAGCAAACATCTTTCTTCAGATTGATTAAGGCAAGGTTTATTGAGTACAAATTAGTTTTCCTATTTCCTGCAAGGATTTCTTTTCCTTCTCCAGATCTTATGCTGCACAGATTTGGTTTGAAATTGACCTTTAATCCTTTATCACAGAGTTGTCCAATGCTGAACAGATTGTGACCGAGACCGTCAACGTAGAAGACTTTTTGAATTGTTATCTTGTTGTATGCAAGACTCCCATGTCCGGTCATGTGCTTTGAGCAACCGGAGTCAAGGTGCCACACATGATTTACCTATAAAACGAAATAAAATGTGAGGTACCCACTTAGAGTTGGGTACTATTGATTTCGATAAATCATGTGGTTTAATATTGATCTTCTCATCAGATATATCTTTTAATTTAGGAACCCACTTTTTAACAGTACGTTTCGGTATCCATTTTTGTACAGTTCGATGTGGAACTGATTTTGAAAGTTGTTGCTTTGGAACCTTTGTCTGTTTAAAAGATGGATCCTTTTGCTTTGGTAGCCATACGAACTTATCAGATTTAGCATGCATTGATTTACAAGAAGCAGAATTTAAAGCAATTAAGGTAGTTCGAGAGTATTTAGTACACCATTTATCAGTAAAATTATTATTACAGACAGATTTTTCAAATTGCCTAATCCTATCTGTAACAATAGTTTCTTTTACTCTTCACTCTTGTCTTATACTCTTGTTTTTCTTTTCTCTCTGCTTCTTTCTCCATTCTTCTTTCCGAGAACCTTTCAGAATGTTATCTGACATACAAGAAACACAAGAAATAGTTGTTTTAGAAATTGTTTCTCCTGTAAAATTCTCTTACCTTTGGAATTTTGGACCTTTTGTGCAATAGAGTCCCTTATGGAAGATGATTCACCTTTTGCATAAGTAGGAGTTATAAAATGAACTTTTGTTTTCTCTTTTTTGAGTGTTAAATTTGGTGAATGTTCTGATGAATCCTTTGAATATGTAGATATTCTTTTCAGAGATCTAACTGGTTCTTTAGGGTCATCAAGTTGTTTGTTATGTAATGGTTTTACAAACTCATCTATTTTAACAAACATTTCTTCCATTGAGTTAAAATCCGAGTTCATATACAGATCAAAATCCTTTTCAGAATTAATAGAATCAAGTTGAATTGAAGGTGGTTGATCTGATTGTGATTTGTTTTCAGGCTGTTGTTGCAACTTTTGTTCCAAAGATTTAAGTTCAGCCTTAAGATTTTGATTTTCAGTCTCAAAAGTTTTTATTTTCAATTCAAGATCAGAGTTCATCTTCTCAAGAATTGAATTTGGTAAATATTGCTTTTGAGATTGAGTAGGATTTTCAGATAAATCCTTGTCAGAATATGTCTTAATATACTCCTCACAAATGCAAGAATTTTGATTAGATTCATTTATTCTCTAATAGTCAACAGAATTTTCCATTTTATCAGATCTTAACCTTTTTGAATATTTACTTGATTTTATTTCATCTGATGCTTTCATAAACGTCATTTGTAATCCTAAATTCATGTATCTGACATCATATAATGAAGGTGAATTTGAAAAAGCTTTTGTCAAATATTTAGGATTATTCCAACCTATACCAGATTTAGAATTATAAAATTTGGTATCTTTAGGTTGATTTAAACATATCGTTTGATAGTTTGACCTCGTTTGATAAACTCATCTTCCAATGATTTAATTTTCTCGTAAAGTTTTGTTGTTTCTTCAAAAATGGCATGATATTTTACAGAATAACTTGATGCTTCTAATTCAGCCAAATTCAGTTTTTCTTTTAGGTCAAATATATTGTTATTCAGTTTTTGAATTTGACTTTGAAGATCATTTGTTTTATCTTGTAAATCTGATACAGCTCGTATTGCTAATGCCTCATCCTTGGAAAAATCCAACACTAACGCATGTTCTTGATTTAGCTTGTTTTCCAAAGAATGGATATTTTTCTTTTCGGCTTTTAAAGATTTTTCAAATTTCTTTAACATGAAAGCCATTTGCGTTAGTTTTTGTTCAAGCATACAGGAGTCATCATTTTCAGATTCAGAGTTAGATTGTATCTCAGGTGTCTCTGAACACTCTGATTTATCTGAATCTGATTCATTACTATCTGGATCCTTGTTGCCGCCAGCTTCTCCTGTTGCCATCATTGCTACTTCTTCGGTCAGTTCCTCATCAGACTCTTCTTTTTCGTCATTCTCCTCATCCGTCAACCCTACCCAAACTTCATCTTCTGCTACCATCGCAGACTCGCTAAGTTCTGACTCGTTAAAAAATTCTGACTTTAAACAGATGTGTGCATCTTCATCTAAGATGTCTTCATCCTCAGATTGTTGCAGCCAATGATCATCTTCAGCCATTAGAGCTTTGCCAGCTTCTTTTTCTTTTGCTAGAAGTGCCTTTCTTGTGTAGTATTCTGAATTTTTCACTACAGGCATTCTGCATTGTTAGGCACAAAAAGGCCTCAGTCAACCCTGCTCTACATCTTACGGGGAGATTTTTAATCAAACCTATTTGATGCACTTGAAGGTATAATTTAAGGTCTGTTTATGCCTTAATGAAACCTGAAAAGTGATTTGCAATATCAGCTAAAGCTGCTTACCCTGTTGCATTCGTTGCAACAAGGGCAGATTGTCCAAGCTGTTCTGTCTGTTGAACAGGCTGGACATAAACTATGCTGCTCTGTTCTGTTGAGCAGCTTGGACAGATTCTAAGGCTAAAAACTTTATGAAATATGTTTCCAAGTCCTCATATATTGTTTTTGGCTACCAGATCAGTTTACAAGTCGAAGACAAACTGGAAAACAGAAACTGCACAGCCTGCCTACGCTGTTCTGTTACATGAAGACAAACGAATATCTGAAAAGGGTGACAGAAATTTTCTTATATCAAAATAGCGTTAACAAAAGAAGAAAGATGCAAAGTTGACATTCTTCTTTTGGTTAAAGCCTTATGCAACAGTGACAAAAAGAAAAAGACAAAGATTCTGCCACATGAAGAAAAGTATGCTTTACCAACATATGCAGAAAATGTGTTTTGTCTTTTTGGAAAGACATCCCACTTTCTCATTGTCCAATGAAGAAGCTTCACTGAGATTCTCAGTGAGAGTATAAAAAGAAGCTTCTAAGGATTGTGAGATATCAATAGTGTGAAATCAGATTGTGCATTAAAGTGTGTTTTACATGCATGCAAGTCTGCTTGAATATAACGGTGCGTGTGTCTAAGCTGTTCATACTCAAGTTGTCCATCTGTGTCTTGTAAAAACAGTGAGTGCATCTAAGTGAGTGTAGTCATTGTATCTAGTCTGAGTGTGTCTTAGATTACTTGAACAACTGTTGTATCTGTCATCTCAGCTTGAACCTTTCCGCAGTCCAGGCTTGTTTGTAATTAACACTTGTTGATAATATACACAAACATTGAGAAAAGAGTGTTGAGTTTTAAATTGTTGTATTCACCCCCCTCTACAGCTTAGAACAATACAGTAGGGAAACCTTTTGGGACCTACAACTGATATCAGAGCAGATAGAGTGTGTGTCAACATTAGATCTCTCATTCTCCCTACTTTCCCATGGACAACAGTGCTCCAAGTTCCTCCTCTTACTATGACAATGGGTCAATGGCCAAACCCCCCAAGTTCAATCATCAGAACTTCTCTGGTTGGAAGTGCATAATGATGCTCTATTTAGAGAATCTGGACGTACAACTGCCAGAGATAGTAATGGAAGGTCCCTATGTGCTAACTTCTGTTACTACTATTACTCCTGCTGTTGAAGGAGCTGCCCCTGAAATCATAACCTTTGGGAAGGCTAAAGCTCAATGGTCTGATAAAGATAAAAGACTGGTTGCTCTGGATGCAAAAACCAGGAATAACCTGGTCATTTCTCTTCCTGATGATGTGTTCAAGAAGGTTGAGAAGATGAAGACTGCAAAGGAGATGTGAGATACTTTGTGTACCGTCGATGATGGTCCCACAATCATACTGGATAACAGGATCAAGAATCTTGTTAGACAGTATGAACTCTTCTTTGCAAAACCAAAGGATTCACTCACAAAAACCTAAACCAGGTTCACTGCACTTATCAATGATCTCAAAGCTGTTGGGATCACAAAGGACAGCCTGACTCTGGTGAACAAGTTCTTGGACATTCTACCTGAAGAGTGGAACTACGTTACTACCATCTTGAGAAATTCAGGCACCATCAAATGTATGGATCTTGTAAACTTATATGGATCCTTACTGAATGATGAGCAGTCAAGGCAATAGAAAAGAAATGCCTTGGAAATGTCTAAGAGAGGTGCTGCCTTAGTGGCCAGCGTGAGACAACCTGTTGGCCAGGTATGTGATGTGTTCACACAACCTGATCAATAGGTTGATGATGAAAGGGAAGAGATGTCTGAAGAGGAAGACAATGCAGATCTTGCTGAACTTGATGATGAGCAAATGATTGCAATGCTTGTCAAAAGGTTCAACTAGAAAAGGTTTGGTAGAAAAATGCTGCAGGGGAACTCAAATGCTTTTAAAAAGAAGGCATTTGATAAATCTAAGGCTGAGTGCTTTAGATGTGGCAAGACTGGCCACATAGCTGCTGACTGTGTGTCAAAAGCTGCTAGCCAGTCATCCAAACCATTCAAGACAAACAGGGACGATGGCTACAGGGTTAAGTACCTTATGGCCATTACTAAGTTGAAAAAGTTGGAAAACTCAGTGGCTTCCAACAAGCAAAAGGGACTCATCGCTGAGACATGTGATTGGGAGGTATCTGATTCATCCTCAGATGAAGAGGACTACAACTGTCTGATGGCCAACATTGATGTCCCATCAACCAGCAATTTCAAACAGGACTCGGCTGAAGCTGAAGCCTTCAGCATCTTAGAGAACTAGAATCCCACAATGATGTAAAAGGTACAAAACTTTATGGCTTACAGTTCTGATGAAAAAATAAAAATGTTTGAATATATGCTTGTTGATTTAAAAGCTACTGTTGAGAAGCACAATGTTTTACTGTCTGAAATCTCTAAGCATAAAAATGATCTTGACATAAAAACCAGTAAATTGGACAGTTTCCATAAGTTTGAAACTGAGCTTGATGAATTAAAACACATCAACTCCATTTTACTAGAAGAAAAGAGAGAGACAGATGTAAAACATGCAAAGCTTCAAAAGATAGTTGACTCTTGGTGCCAATCTGCACAAAGAGTCAGTCATTACATTAGTCAACAGATCCCTGCACAAATCCAAGCCTATCTTGGAGGGGATCTTGACAAAGCAGCTTCTATTGTTGAGATAAATAATCTGAAAGACGACTTATCCACTCTTGGTGAGCTTCCTAGCACTTTCATTCAGAAAGTAAAAGGTAAGCTAGTCTCAACAAACAGGTTTGTCAGGCCTCAAAATACTGACAGCTTGTGTGAAAAAGCTCCAAAAGCTGATGATGGAATTTGTTCTCCATCAAATCAGCCTGCTAAGTGCTCTGCTGATTCACACAAGCAGACGAAAGGAAAACATGTTCAAACTGTAGCTGTGGACACTAAACCTGTCGACAAAATAAGCTCTGGGTTCAATGCTGATGGTAAGACACATGTTAATCCTTTTGATGTTAATCATTTTGAGAAAAAGATTTCAAAAGGTAAGCAGCCTGCTTTCAACAGGGGTAAGTCTCATGTTGAAAGCAAATCTGCTGTGGTTTCAAATAAATTTTTAAATCATAGTGGAAAATTGGTTATAAATGAAGGTAAGCCTTTCAGAACCAAAAGCACTGATCAAGTTGATAGGCAACATCAATCACATCTCAGTAAGGGCAAAGGCAAAGCCATTGCTCAACCTGAGAAATTTGGGAATAAGTTTCCCAAACCTGTGGATGGTCAAAAGCCAATAAAGCTTCCTGTGTTTGATATCTGTCCTCCCAAAAAGAGGAAAGAAGAAACAGGCAAAGCTGTTGCTATTGTGCCTTCCACCCAAACTGTTGATTCATCTAAAAATAGTAATAAGTTTGCTAAACCTGCTGACAGAATCAACAAAAACAATTCAGAATATATTTCTGGAAGCTCTTTTTCCAAAAAGGCTAAAAAGAGAAAATGCTATAAGTGTGGGAAGAAAACACACATGGCCAAAGACTGTCCTGAAACCGAGGACATGAGGCCTGTTGACTCTGCTAGTTCCATCATTGCAAAAACAAGCAGTGTTGGAAGTAACATAGTCAATGAGAATGGTACCCAAACTGATACCATTCAAATAGGAAATATTAGTGTGGATATCACTAGTCCATCAACAAATGTTGATTAATTATTAGAACTCATCCCTATGATGAGTTCCCCTATAAATAACTAATATTTTGTCATGACACTCTGCAAGACAAACAACCATCCCAGGTTTGGTACTTGGACAGTGGCTGCTCAGGACATATGACAGGTTGCAAGGACCTGCTGAGTGATCTCAGGCCTGAAAAAAAGGCCAAAAGTCACATTTTGTGACAATGTACAGGGATCCACAGAAGGGTATGGAACTCTTCAAGCTGGTGCTGCAGTGTTCAAAAGGGTAACCAATGTGGTTGGGCTGAAACATAATCTTGTTAGCATAAGTCAACTGTGTGATGCTGGCTACAAGATTAACTTTGATGAGCACCTGGGTTACATACTGGATCCCCAAGTTAAAGTTGTGTTGTGCACACAACGAAAGAAAGGTGTATATGTTGTGGACATGAAATCTGTTGATCCCACAACTGAAACCTGCTTTATCTCAAGAAGCAATGTAGACCTGAACTGGTTATGGCACAAAAGGCTATCACACCTGAACTTCAAGAACATCAACAAACTCTATAAGAAAGAGTTGGTGACAGGTTTGCCTTCTATAAATTTTGTTCTGGATAAACTTTGCACAGCTTGTGAGAAAGGCAAGCAGAGAAAATCATCTTTTAAATCTAAGCATAATTTCTCTATTGATACTCCACTATTCTTATTCCATATGGACTAGTTTGGACCTGTCAGTGTCCTAAGTCTAGGAGGAAGAAGATAGACTCTAGTAATGGTTGATGAGTTCTCCAGGTTTACATGGGTGACCTTTTTGACGAGCAAATGAGAGGCTGCTAGAGAAATCATTGGATTCATCAAGAAGATGGAGATGCTGAACTCTGCTCAAGTAAAGCAGCTTACAAGTGACCATGGTTCTGAGTTCAGAATTAGTACTCTTGAGGAATTCTGTGAAGAAAGAGGGATCTCACAAAACTTTTCAGCAGTAAGAACTCCACAACAAAATGGAGTTGCTGAAAGGAGAAACAGAACCCTCATTGAAGCTACTAGAACCATGCTGTGTGCATCTGGTTACCTTCATCATTCTGGGCTGAAGCTGTCAACACTGTCGCTTCACCCAAAATAGATGCTTGGTGGTGAACAGGTTCAACAAGACTCCCTATGAGCTACTCAAAGGAAGGAGGCCAAACATTAGTTACTTCCATGTCTTTGGATGTCCCTGTTTCATTCTGAATCAAAGGGACCAACTGGCAATGTTTGAACCCAAAGCTGATTAATGAATCCAACTTGTAGCTCCTTTAAATCTCAAAATTTCAGATTTGAGTGTGTGTTTGTGTGTGTGCTGTTGATATTGATGATGGATTGATGGTGAATGAAATGGGGATAAATGAAATGGAAAAAAAGAAAGTGAAAATGGTGATGGTGGTGATGACTCAATAAGACAAATTACATTTATCCCCTCCCATGCAATACTGACGGTAGAAAGTTTTATTTTAATTTTTATTTTTAAATCAAAAATATGATGAAATTTGCTTCTATATATGTATATATAGAGGGTGTTCAATGGAAAACCAACATTTTAAATACCAACAATGGAATTTGATAATTTATATCCTATTTTCTTGAATTAATAATTAAATTAAATGACTCGAAATTAATTAATTACCTCAAAATTTGCGGGTGTTACAATCTCCTACAAGTTGAATTGATCTCGTCCTCGAGATCATGTAGATTTGAACAAGTCGGGGTACTTCGCCATTATTTCCGTTTTCAGCTCCCACGTATGATTCGGTCCACGGTGATGTCGCCATCTGACTAAGACCATATCTATTTGTCGATTCCTCAACTTGCTGATCTTCTCATCAACTATCTGTTCGAGCTCCTGGACGTATCTGAGTCGTTGGTCGATCTGAACATCCTGAGTTGCCACCATCTCCTCGGCATTCTTCTGACATTTTCGCAAATAGCTGGCATGAAAGACATCGTGCACACCGGCCAGCTTTGGTGGCAAATCTAATCGGTATGCCTGTGCACCTATACGATCTGAAATCCGATAGGGTACAATAAATCTAGGGTTAAGCTTGCCCCTCTTGCCGAACCTCATAATACCCTTCCAGGGCGACACCTTCAACATCACAAAACTACCAACCTCAAGCTCCACTTCTCGATGCCGCTTATCTGAATACATCTTATGTCGATCCTGAGCAGCCCTCAATCGTTCGCGAATAATCTGAATCTTGTCGTGCGCAATTTGCAATCACTCAAGTCCGCCAATAGGTCTCTCACCTACCTCTCGCCAACATGTGAGTGTACGACACCTACAACCATACAACGCCTCGAACGGTGCCATGCCGATGGAAGAATGATACGAGTTATTATAAGAAAACTCGATCAACGGCAAATGAGCATCCCAGTTCCCACCGAACTCTAACATGCAGGCTCGTAGCATATCCTCAAGAGTATGTATCGTACGCTCGCTCTGGCCATCTGTCCATGTTAAGGGTAACACGCGTCCCCAGCTCACCTGTAAGCTCTACCAAAACCGAAAAATAAACAGCGAATCTCGATCAGACACTATCTTCTTAGGCACCCCATGTCTAGCAATGATATCGTCTATGTAAATCTGTGCCCATCGATACATCGAATAGTTCTCCCTAACTGGAATGAAATGCGCGCTCTTCGTAAGTCGGTCAACCACAACCCATATAAAATCATGTTGTCGCTGTGTCTTCGGCAGCTTAGTGACAAAATCCATCGCAATCTCCTCCCACTTCCACTGCGGAATAGGTAAAGGCTGTAAACTGCCATATGGCTTCTGATGCTTGGCCTTCACTTGCAAACAAGTAGCACACCGCTCAACGAATCGACCCACATCCCGCTTCAAGCCGGGCCACCAAAAATCATAACGTAGGTCAAGATACATCTTCGTAGTACCCGGGTGGATAGATAATCAAAAATCATGAGCCTCAACCAACAAAAATTCACGCAGACCACCGAGTCTGAATCCAAATCCGCGTATCAAACAGCTATACCCCTCGACTATCATAAAAACACTCTCTATGTAGCCAACTATGCTCTCAGACTTTAGATGCTCTGCCGATGACGCCTCAGACTAATATCTCAAAGGATCTACAATCATAGAATTCTTCGCAGGGGGACGTACCATCGCACAACACAATACACCAGAATAAGACTTACTGCTCAACACATCAGCAACTACATTCGCTTTACCAGGGTGACAAAGGATCTCGCAATCATAGTCTTTAATCAACTTCATGGCACACTACTGTCTCATATTCAGCACCTTCTGGTCGAAGATGTACTTCAAGCTCGTATGGTCAGTGAAGAGTTGATATCTCGTGTCATATAAATAGCGCATCCATAACTTCAACGCGAACACCATCGCAGCCAACTCTAAATCATGAATCGGGTAGTTTCTCTCATGAATCTTCAACTGTCTTGAATCAGAAGAAACCACTTTTCCTCGTTGGATCCAAACAACAACCAGACCGTGTAAAGATGCATCTCTGTAGACAATGAAATCATCGTTGCCCTCAAACATGGAAAGAATCGAAGTCTCACTCAAACATCGCTTCAACACCTGAAAGGCTTGCAATTTGCGGCTCACCCCAAACGAATCTCACGTTCTTCCTCGTCATCTCGGTCAATAACGCTGCAATCTCAGAGAGAAAAAAAATGCGAATAAAACGTCGATAATAACCGGCTAGGCAGAAAAAACTACGAAAGCATTATGGGGCTGTTCCCAATCCCGAATAGTCCCGACCTTCGACTGCTCAACAGATACAACATCCCCACTTAATCTTGTGGCCAAAAAACCGAACCTTATCATTCTTGTACAACCTGTGTATATAAATCTAAATGTTATAGCAGCTTTTAAATCATAACGATTCTCATTAATATCCTTTCAAAAATTATTATTATTTACGTGAACAAAATCCAAAATTTCATAAAGTTGTGAATTGGTAATTCATTTCGTGCAATCGCACTTGCATGTTATAATAAGGTTTACATAGTAATTGTTTAATTATTCATTAAAACCTTCTTAGACAGTAACACTTATTCGCTTATTTGAGTTCAAGACCATTTTATAATTCCCATGACATCATTCTCGTTTTATTTCCCGCAACTAGTTCAATATATTTAATTGATCTTGTATAAAGACCCAATTAAATCAAGCAAGTTTCATTCGACCTTAGCAAGATTTTAATACACGCACACTGCGACATGGTGAGTGAGATTATAAACTATGATGTTTCTTATTTGTAGTGATATAATCAAACATAAATTATATAAAATCAGTATCTATTTGTTGTTTGTATTTATAATTTCAAACTTTAATACTATTTCATTTTGAATATTGGCTAAATATCAGGAATTAATGTTTAAATCTTTATTAAGTATCCAAAGATCATCATTCATTTTTTTTTCTCCCCCTTTTTTTTTGACTCTCCGTGCTCAATCTTGTTTCACATCTTAATGTCATGGATTTTCACTCGTGACTGTGTTAACTTATTGTTTTACCAATATCCTTTGTTTAGCAGTTGATTTTCCAAGTTTTTTTTTCTTCAAGTTCATATCTCTGATCACTGCATCAAATCTGTCATTTCTCACAAATGAGTTAAGGTAATGTATTAGCTACAAATCAATCATACATCATCGACTATCATCAAACTCACTAGTACAACTCATTAACTTGTGTACATAATGTTAGGTTATATTGTATTAATTCTTGTGTTGTTATATTTCTTTTCGCATTCTTCACCTATTATGCCCCACTTCCTCGCCTTGATTCATGTTACACTCTTTTAAATCCATTAGAAGTTGAGTATTACTTTGAGTTTGTCAGATTCTTTAACTGCACAACATACGGATACCAAGAAGAAATGACACCACCACCCGAGGGTGTGATCACAAAAACATTGAACAAACACTCTCGCCTGTAGCGCGTAACTGGAAAGACTCTAATAAGACCATACAGACCAAACAGACTTGCACCAAGTGCATGAACAATCACTGACACGAAAACACATTTATGACTATCTGCTTGTTAAGGGCCCATGATGATGAATCAGACAAAGTAACGAATAACTAAAATGATTACAATAGAAATGGAATGACTGAGATACTGTAGAGATCGAATCACATATTTGAACAAAACTGGTATCATGTATATGCAACAATCAAAAGTTCTGACAACTCTTATTTAAGGTTGAAGTTAACTCAAATCGTTTATGAGAAGTGTCCTTTATGTATACAATGACATTAACTCATCTTACATGATCATTTCAATTCGGTTTTTTAATTATTTGATGAACACATATAATATATCCACTAGAAGCTCTGCCACATAATCCACCATATCACTCTCCAAATAGTAGCTCAGGCGAAATGTATTCTCTGAACATTATAGCTAATCCAGAGCCTTCACAGGCTCCATAGTTTTGAATATTGTGGCCCTCGTCGTCAGCCATGGTACTGAAATTAACTTTATGAATGTAATTAACAATTTCTTTACGTTTTAATGTTTGATTAACTTCTGGTTTTGCTCATAAGAGTATATGCTCTATTTCTATTTGAGAGGGTCCTAAGGAAAAGGATTTTATTTCATGTATTTATTAAGATTACAGTTAAATCCTATCTTAACCGTACCCAGTTCCTAAGGCTATCAGGATAGAGTTGAACTCGTATAATCAATAACTTAAACTAATGGTGATCATGCATCCTACGGTTTAAGACTAAGTACCAAAAAGATACTTAATTCACTTAAATCAAACCTGGCTCTGATATTGAAACGCCCCGTTCTAATAACGCGGCGCTTTTTACTATAATCTGCAATATGAACCTCAAATTCATAGTACGCTAAATAAATTATCTAGTTATTACAACCAAATCGAAATTATAAGGATCTACTCATCTCAATTACAAATTCAGATTATTTACAAATTTTGCGGAAGTCTATCTGATACCACGAGTCCTCAAACTCTTAACCCTGAAGCTGGTGCTTTGCCCTTATCAGCTAAACCTGAAACATTGCCCCCACAACCGGGGTAAGCCGTCGCCTAGCGAGTAACAGATTTAATATCACAAATAAACATGAATAACATGAATGATACAAGTATCAGCACAAAGTCAACATGTGTAGCACCCGGCCTTCCCAGCAGTGCGTCCACGAATAAGTTGTCTGTGTAGCATCCGGCCTTCCCAGCAATGCATACACAGTAACACAGCTTGCGGCACTCCCGACTTACAGCGTATAAAAATAACATGCAGCCACACAGGCATGCAATCAACACATAAATACACAGTATGCATACCGGGGAATAAGGGTTCTCATATAATAGCTCATGGTGATGAAATGAATAAACGATATACAGATTAGCATGACAATGAAGCGATAAGCATGGCAAGAGAAATGAAACAGATATCCCTTATAAACATATCGTAAATGATCATTCGTGAAATTAAATCAATTACTCACAGTGCTCGTAATCTGTAACCCGCCAAGCGACTAACCAAAATTCAGCTGAGAGTACTTATTGAAAGTCACACGTCACAGATACCCACTAGAATCCTAATATCAAAGTACATTGTCTATTTATCAATATTCTTAACTCTATAATTTACTAAGTCCGCTATCTATTTAATTTAATTAAAGTTCAGGGACCGAACCGGTAGATTTCGATTTATTTGTTGAAATTATTTAAATTACTAACATCATTATAATTACCCTAATTATTTGTTAAACCTTTACTCATTACAATTTTATTTAATTAAAAGATATTTTATTTAATTAAACATATGAGATTATTATTAAGTAACTATAAATAAAATAAATAAATCCTTGCTAGCTTAATTATCCTTTCAAAAACCCAATTCAAGTATTTATTTGATAATAAAAAAAAACTATTAATCCATTCACATGTAATGATGCAACTAAATCTAAATAAATATTTTCTAAGAAATTAAAACCCACTAAACTCATTAATGTGATAAGGCATTAAAGAAAACAAAAAAATTAAAATTAAAATCAAAAATTAAAAATCAATAACCCTACAATTTGAATGACCCACTCATTCCACATCTCTCTCTTCTCGGTGGGTCAAAGAGAAAAGGGACAGATTGAGTAAAAAAAAAAAAACAAATTCTATCCTAAGCCCAATTAAATAAAAGAAGGTAGCAGCCCAATTTATTTATAAAAAAATATCCAACCCTACTTCTCTTCTTTCCCTTCTTGGCTGGAACAACAAAAAACATAAAGCAGACAGAGGCACAAACCGGGAACAGGGGAAGAACGAGCAGTCCGGTCGGTCACCGGACGGTGCGCCACCGCCGCCGTCGCCCTCCACTCCGGCCACCCCTCCACAACGTCTCAACCTTAGATTTCTTCTCTATTCTTCCATTAATCTTTCATTCAAACTCATTTCCAAAAATTTTAAAAAATCATAAAAAATACTTCAAATCTCAAATTAATCATCTAGAATCATTCAAATATAATTTCTATTAACTTCTCTATTAGTTTTATATAAATTTTATGCTTATTTCCGGATTAAATCATAAAACCCATTAAAACATTCAATGAACCCATTAATGGAGATTTCAAGCTTTTAATCAAACAAAAATGAAGATGGTGATAATATTTTATGTTTTAGGAACCATTTTCGGATTAATAAAACACTTCCAAACCATATTTGATGAATTCTAATACGAGAATAAAATACATACGAAGATTTATGTATTACCTCAATGAAAAACTTGGATACGGAGATGATGACAAAATGACGAAGATGATGAATCCAACTTGTAGCTCCTTTAAATCTCAAAATTTCAGATTTGAGTGTGTGTTTGTGTGTATGCTGTTGATATTGATGATGGATTGATGGTGAATGAAATGAGGATAAATGAAATGGAAAAAAAGAAAGTGAAAATGGTGATGGTGGTGATGACTCAACAAGACAAATTACATTTATCCCCTCCCATGCAATACTGACGGTAGAAAGTTTTATTTTAATTTTTATTTTTAAATCCAAAAAATGATGAAATTTGCTTCTATATATGTATATATAGAGGGTGTTCAATGGAAAACCAACATTTTAAATACCAATAATGGAATTTGATAATTTATATCCTATTTTCTTGAATTAATAATTAAATTAAATGACTCGAAATTAATTAATTACCTCGAAATTTGCGGGTGTTACAGATCCTATAAGGGATCTGTATAGATGAATGTCCACATCTATATGTTGAAAGCAAATCTGCTGTGGTTTCAAATAAATTTTTAAATCATAGTGGAAAATTGGTTATAAATGAAGGTAAGCCTTTCAGAACCAAAAGCACTGATCAAGTTGATAGGCAACATCAATCACATCTCAGTAAGGGCAAAGGCAAAGCCATTGCTCAACCTGAGAAATTTGGGAATAAGTTTCCCAAACCTGTGGATGGTCAAAAGCCAATAAAGCTTCCTGTGTTTGATATCTGTCCTCCCAAAAAGAGGAAAGAAGAAACAGGCAAAGCTGTTGCTATTGTGCCTTCCACCCAAACTGTTGATTCATCTAAAAATAGTAATAAGTTTGCTAAACCTGCTGACAGAATCAACAAAAACAATTCAGAATATGTTTCTGGAAGCTCTTTTTCCAAAAAGGCTAAAAAGAGAAAATGCTATAAGTGTGGGAAGAAAACACACATAGCCAAAGACTTTCCTGAAACTGAGGACATGAGGCCTGTTGACTCTGCTAGTTCCATCATTGCAAAAACAAGCAGTGTTGGAAGTAACATAGTCAATGAGAATGGTACCCAAACTGATACCATTCAAATAGGAAATATTAGTGTGGATATCACTAGTCCATCAACAAATGTTGATTAATTATTAGAACTCATCCCTATGATGAGTTCCCCTATAAATAACTAATATTTTGTCATGACACTCTGCAAGACAAACAACCATCCCAGGTTTGGTACTTGGACAGTGGCTGCTCAGGACATATGACAGGTTGCAAGGACCTGCTGAGTGATCTCAGGCCTGAAAAAAAGGCCAAAAGTCACATTTTGTGACAATGTACAGGGATCCACAGAAGGGTATGGAACTCTTCAAGCTGGTGCTGCAGTGTTCAAAAGGGTAACCAATGTGGTTGGGCTGAAACATAATCTTGTTAGCATAAGTCAACTGTGTGATGCTGGCTACAAGATTAACTTTGATGAGCACCTGGGTTACATACTGGATCCCCAAGTTAAAGTTGTGTTGCGCACACAATGAAAGAAAGGTGTATATGTTGTGGACATGAAATCTGTTGATCCCACAACTGAAACCTGCTTTATCTCAAGAAGCAATGTAGACCTGAACTGGTTATGGCACAAAAGGCTATCACACCTGAACTTCAAGAACATCAACAAACTCTATAAGAAAGAGTTGGTGACAGGTTTGCCTTCTATAAATTTTGTTCTGGATAAACTTTGCACAGCTTGTGAGAAAGGCAAGCAGAGAAAATCATCTTTTAAATCTAAGCATAATTTCTCTATTGATACTCCACTATTCTTATTCCATATGGACTAGTTTGGACCTGTCAGTGTCCTAAGTCTAGGAGGAAGAAGATAGACTCTAGTAATGGTTGATGAGTTCTCCAGGTTTACATGGGTGACCTTTTTGACGAGCAAATGAGAGGCTGCTAGAGAAATCATTGGATTCATCAAGAAGATGGAGATGCTGAACTCTGCTCAAGTAAAGCAGCTTACAAGTGACCATGGTTCTGAGTTCAGAATTAGTACTCTTGAGGAATTCTGTGAAGAAAGAGGGATCTCACAAAACTTTTCAGCAGTAAGAACTCCACAACAAAATGGAGTTGCTGAAAGGAGAAACAGAACCCTCATTGAAGCTACTAGAACCATGCTGTGTGCATCTGGTTACCTTCATCATTCTGGGCTGAAGCTGTCAACACTGTCGCTTCACCCAAAATAGATGCTTGGTGGTGAACAGGTTCAACAAGACTCCCTATGAGCTACTCAAAGGAAGGAGGCCAAGCATTAGTTACTTCCATGTCTTTGGATGTCCCTGTTTCATTCTGAATCAAAGGGACCAACTGGCAATGTTTGAACCCAAAGCTGATTAATGAATCCAACTTGTAGCTCCTTTAAATCTCAAAATTTCAGATTTGAGTGTGTGTTTGTGTGTGTGCTGTTGATATTGATGATGGATTGATGGTGAATGAAATGGGGATAAATGAAATGGAAAAAAAGAAAGTGAAAATGGTGATGGTGGTGATGACTCAATAAGACAAATTACAATTATCCCCTCCCATGCAATACTGACGGTAGAAAGTTTTATTTTAATTTTTATTTTTAAATCCAAAATATGATGAAATTTGCTTCTATATATGTATATATAGAGGGTGTTCAATGGAAAACCAACATTTTAAAAATACCAACAATGGAATTTGATAATTTATATCCTATTTTCTTGAATTAATAATTAAATTAAATGACTCGAAATTAATTAATTACCTCAAAATTTGCGGGTGTTACAATCTCCTACAAGTTGAATTGATCTCGTCCTCGAGATCATGTAGATTTGAACAAGTCGGGGTACTTCGCCATTATTTCCGTTTTCAGCTCCCACGTATGATTCGGTCCACGGTGATGTCGCCATCTGACTAAGACCATATCTATTTGTCGATTCCTCAACTTGCTGATCTTCTCATCAACTATCTGTTCGAGCTCCTGGACGTATCTGAGTCGTTGGTCGATCTGAACATCCTGAGTTGCCACCATCTCCTCGGCATTCTTCTGACATTTCCGCAAATAGCTGGCATGAAAGACATCGTGCACACCGGCCAGCTTTGGTGGCAAATCTAATCGGTATGCCTGTGCACCTATACGATCTGAAATCCGATAGGGTACAATAAATCTAGGGTTAAGCTTGCCCCTCTTGCCGAACCTCATAATACCCTTCCAGGGCGACACCTTCAACATCACAAAACTACCAACCTCAAGCTCCACTTCTCGATGCCGCTTATCTGAATACATCTTATGTCGATCCTGAGCAGCCCTCAATCGTTCGCGAATAATCTGAATCTTGTCGTGCGCAATTTGCAATCACTCAAGTCCGCCAATAGGTCTCTCACCTACCTCTCGCCAACATGTGAGTGTACGACACCTACAACCATACAACGCCTCGAACGGTGCCATGCCGATGGAAGAATGATACGAGTTATTATAAGAAAACTCGATCAACGGCAAATGAGCATCCCAGTTCCCACCGAACTCTAACATGCAGGCTCGTAGCATATCCTCAAGAGTATGTATCGTACGCTCGCTCTGGCCATCTGTCCATGTTAAGGGTAACACGCGTCCCCAGCTCACCTGTAAGCTCTACCAAAACCGAAAAATAAACAGCGAATCTCGATCAGACACTATCTTCTTAGGCACCCCATGTCTAGCAATGATATCGTCTATGTAAATCTGTGCCCATCGATACATCGAATAGTTCTCCCTAACTGGAATGAAATGCGCGCTCTTCGTAAGTCGGTCAACCACAACTCATATAAAATCATGTTGTCGTTGTGTCTTCGGCAGCTTAGTGACAAAATCCATCGCAATCTCCTCCCACTTCCACTGCGGAATAGGTAAAGGCTGTAAACTGCCATATGGCTTCTGATGCTTGGCCTTCACTTGCAAACAAGTAGCACACCGCTCAACGAATCGACCCACATCCCGCTTCAAGCCGGGCCACCAAAAATCATAACGTAGGTCAAGATACATCTTCGTAGTACCCGGGTGGATAGATAATCAAAAATCATGAGCCTCAACCAACAAAAAATCACGCAGACCACCGAGTCTGAATCCAAATACGCGTATCAAACAGCAATACCCCTCGACTATCATAAAAACACTCACTATGTAGCCAACTATGCTCTCAGACTTTAGATGCTCTGCCGATGACGCCTCAGACTAATATCTCAAAGGATCTACAATCATAGAATTCTTCGCAGGGGGACGTACCATCGCACAACACAATACACCAGAATAAGACTTACTGCTCAACACATCAGCAACTACATTCGCTTTACCAGGGTGACAAAGGATCTCGCAATCATAGTCTTTAATCAACTTCATGGCACACTACTGTCTCATATTCAGCACCTTCTGGTCGAAGATGTACTTCAAGCTCGTATGGTCAGTGAAGAGTTGATATCTCGTGTCATATAAATAGCGCATCCATAACTTCAACGCGAACACCATCGCAGCCAACTCTAAATCATGAATCGGGTAGTTTCTCTCATGAATCTTCAACTGTCTTGAATCAGAAGAAACCACTTTTCCTCGTGGGATCCAAACAACAACCAGACCGTGTAAAGATGCATCTCTGTAGACAATGAAATCATCGTTGCCCTCAAACATGGAAAGAATCGAAGTCTCACTCAAACATCGCTTCAGCACCTGAAAGGCTTGCAATTTGCGGCTCACCCCAAACGAATCTCACGTTCTTCCTCGTCATCTCGGTCAATAACGCTGCAATCTCAGAGAGAAAAAAAATGCGAATAAAACGTCGATAATAACCGGCCAGGCAGAAAAAACTACGAAAGCATTATGGGGCTGTTCCCAATCCCGAATAGTCCCGACCTTCGACTGCTCAACAGATACAACATCCCCACTTAATCTTGTGGCCAAAAAACCGAACCTTATCATTCTTGTACAACCTGTGTATATAAATCTAAATGTTATAGCAGCTTTTAAATCATAACGATTCTCATTAATATCCTTTCAAAAATTATTATTATTTACGTGAACAAAATCCAAAATTTCATAAAGTTGTGAATTGGTAATTCATTTCGTGCAATCGCACTTGCATGTTATAATAAGGTTTACATAGTAATTGTTTAATTATTCATTAAAACCTTCTTAGACAGTAACACTTATTCGCTTATTTGAGTTCAAGACCATTTTATAATTCCCATGACATCATTCTCGTTTTATTTCCCGCAACTAGTTCAATATATTTAATTGATCTTGTATAAAGACCCAATTAAATCAAGCAAGTTTCATTCGACCTTAGCAAGATTTTAATACACGCACACTGCGACATGGTGAGTGAGATTATAAACTATGATGTTTCTTATTTGTAGTGATATAATCAAACATAAATTATATAAAATCAGTATCTATTTGTTGTTTGTATTTATAATTTCAAACTTTAATACTATTTCATTTTGAATATTGGCTAAATATCAGGAATTAATGTTTAAATCTTTATTAAGTATCCAAAGATCATCATTCATTTTTTTTTCTCCCCCTTTTTTTTGACTCTCCGTGCTCAATCTTGTTTCACATCTTAATGTCATGGATTTTCACTCGTGACTGTGTTAACTTATTGTTTTACCAATATCCTTTGTTTAGCAGTTGATTTTCCAAGTTTTTTTTTCTTCAAGTTCATATCTCTGATCACTGCATCAAATCTGTCATTTCTCACAAATGAGTTAAGGTAATGTATTAGCTACAAATCAATCATACATCATCGACTATCATCAAACTCACTAGTACAACTCATTAACTTGTGTACATAATGTTAGGTTATATTGTATTAATTCTTGTGTTGTTATATTTCTTTTCGCATTCTTCACCTATTATGCCCCACTTCCTCGCCTTGATTCACGTTACACTCTTTTAAATCCATTAGAAGTTGAGTATTACTTTGAGTTTGTCAGATTCTTTAACTGCACAACATACGGATACCAAGAAGAAATGACACCACCACCCGAGGGTGTGATCACAAAAACATTGAACAAACACTCTCGCCTGTAGCGCGTAACTGGAAAGACTCTAATAAGACCATACAGACCAAACAGACTTGCACCAAGTGCATGAACAATCACTGACACGAAAACACATTTATGACTATCTGCTTGTTAAGGGCCCATGATGATGAATCAGACAAAGTAACGAATAACTAAAATGATTACAATAGAAATGGAATGACTGAGATACTGTAGAGATCGAATCACATATTTGAACAAAACTGGTATCATGTATATGCAACAATCAAAAGTTCTGACAACTCTTATTTAAGGTTGAAGTTAACTCAAATCGTTTATGAGAAGTGTCCTTTATGTATACAATGACATTAACTCATCTTACATGATCATTTCAATTCGGTTTTTTAATTATTTGATGAACACATATAATATATCCACTAGAAGCTCTGCCACATAATCCACCATATCACTCTCCAAATAGTAGCTCAGGCGAAATGTATACTCTGAACATTATAGCTAATCCAGAGCCTTTACAGGCTCCATAGTTTTGAATATTGTGGCCCTCGTCGTCAGCCATGGTACTGAAATTAACTTTATGAATGTAATTAACAATTTACGTTTTAATGTTTGATTAACTTCTGGTTTTGCTCATAAGAGTATATGCTCTATTTCTATTTGAGAGGGTCCTAAGGAAAAGGATTTTATTTCATGTATTTATTAAGATTACAGTTAAATCCTATCTTAACCGTACCCAGTTCCTAAGGCTATCAGGATAGAGTTGAACTCGTATAATCAATAACTTAAACTAATGGTGATCTTGCATCCTACGGTTTAAGACTAAGTACCAAAAAGATACTTAATTCACTTAAATCAAACCTGGCTCTGATATTGAAACGCCCCGTTCTAATAATGCGGCGCTTTTTACTATAATCTGCAATATGAACCTCAAATTCATAGTACGCTAAATAAATTATCTAGTTATTACAACCAAATCGAAATTATAAGGATCTACTCATCTCAATTACAAATTCAGATTATTTACAAATTTTGCGGAAGTCTATCTGATACCACGAGTCCTCAAACTCTTAACCCTGAAGCTGGTGCTTTGCCCTTATCAGCTAAACCTGAAACATTGCCCCCACAACCGGGGTAAGCCGTCGCCTAGCGAGTAACAGATTTAATATCACAAATAAACATGAATAACATGAATGATACAAGTATCAGCACAAAGTCAACATGTGTAGCACCCGGCCTTCCCAGCAGTGCGTCCACGAATAGGTTGTCTGTGTAGCATCCGGCCTTCCCAGCAATGCATACACAGTAACACAGCTTGCGGC
Organism: Centrapalus pauciflorus; assembly: GCA_020465985.1. NCBI lineage: Eukaryota > Viridiplantae > Streptophyta > Magnoliopsida > Asterales > Asteraceae > Centrapalus > Centrapalus pauciflorus. Next base: position 136,076 of record JAANYP010005106.1, read on the forward strand.
ACTCCCGACTTACAGCGTATAAAAATAACATGCAGCCACACAGGCATGCAATCAACACATAAATACACAGTATGCATACCGGGGAATAAGGGTTCTCATATAATAGCTCATGGTGATGAAATGAATAAACGATATACAGATTAGCATGACAATGAAGCGATAAGCATGGCAAGAGAAATGAAACAGATATCCCTTATAAACATATCGTAAATGATCATTCGTGAAATTAAATCAATTACTCACAGTGCTCGCGCCAAGCGACTAACCAAAATTCAGCTGAGAGTACTTATTGAAAGTCACACGTCACAGATACCCACTAGAATCCTAATATCAAAGTACATTGTCTATTTATCAATATTCTTAACTCTATAATTTACTAAGTCCGCTATCTATTTAATTTAATTAAAGTTCAGGGACCGAACCGGTAGATTTCGATTTATTTGTTGAAATTATTTAAATTACTAACATCATTATAATTACCCTAATTATTTGTTAAACCTTTACTCATTACAATTTTATTTAATTAAAAGATATTTTATTTAATTAAACATATGAGATTATTATTAAGTAACTATAAATAAAATAAATAAATCCTTGCTAGCTTAATTATCCTTTCAAAAACCCAATTCAAGTATTTATTTGATAAAAAAAAAAACTATTAATCCATTCACATGTAATGATGCAACTAAATCTAAATAAATATTTTCTAAGAAATTAAAACCCACTAAACTCATTAATGTGATAAGGCATTAAAGAAAACAAAAAAATTAAAATTAAAATCAAAAATTAAAAATCAATAACCCTACAATTTGAATGACCCACTCATTCCACATCTCTCTCTTCTCGGTGGGTCAAAGAGAAAAGGGACAGATTGAGTTAAAAAAAAAAAAACAAATTCTATCCTAAGCCCAATTAAATAAAAGAAGGTAGCAGCCCAATTTATTTATAAAAAAATATCCAACCCTACTTCTCTTCTTTCCCTTCTTGGCTGGAACAACAAAAAACATAAAGCAGACATAGGCACAAACCGGGAACAGGGGAAGAACGAGCAGTCCGGTCGGTCACCGGACGGTGCGCCACCGCCGCCGTCGCCCTCCACTCCGGCCACCCCTCCACAACGTCTCAACCTTAGATTTCTTCTCTATTCTTCCATTAATCTTTCATTCAAACTCATTTCCAAAAATTTTAAAAAATCATAAAAAATACTTCAAATCTCAAATTAATCATCTAGAATCATTCAAATATAATTTCTATTAACTTCTCTATTAGTTTTATATAAATTTTATGCTTATTTCCGGATTAAATCATAAAACCCATTAAAACATTCAATGAACCCATTAATGGAGATTTCAAGCTTTTAATCAAACAAAAATGAAGATGGTGATAATATTTTATGTTTTAGGAACCATTTTCGGATTAATAAAACACTTCCAAACCATATTTGATGAATTCTAATACGAGAATAAAATACATACGAAGATTTATGTATTACCTCAATGAAAAACTTGGATACGGAGATGATGACAAAATGACGAAGATGATGAATCCAACTTGTAGCTCCTTTAAATCTCAAAATTTCAGATTTGAGTGTGTGTTTGTGTGTATGCTGTTGATATTGATGATGGATTGATGGTGAATGAAATGAGGATAAATGAAATGGAAAAAAAGAAAGTGAAAATGGTGATGGTGGTGATGACTCAATAAGACAAATTACATTTATCCCCTCCCATGCAATACTGACGGTAGAAAGTTTTATTTTAATTTTTATTTTTAAATCCAAAATATGATGAAATTTGCTTCTATATATGTATATATAGAGGGTGTTCAATGGAAAACCAACATTTTAAATACCAATAATGGAATTTGATAATTTATATCCTATTTTCTTGAATTAATAATTAAATTAAATGACTCGAAATTAATTAATTACCTCGAAATTTGCGGGTGTTACAGATCCTATAAGGGATCTGTATAGATGAATGTCCACATCTATTCCATCTATGTCCGTCTGAAGCTGCTTGTGAGGATCCATTGGAGTACTTGCAACATTGGTATCTTTGTACCTAAACTTTTCTAGTATGTCTTTAACATACTTTGATTGACTTATGAAGAGTCCTGTGGGCTTCTGCTTGACCTGCAAACCTAGAAAGAAGGTGAGTTCTCCCATTGAACTCATTTAAAACTTTTTGTGTATCAAAGCCTCAAACTCTTTGCACAGACTGTCATTGGTTGACCCAAAGATAATATCATAAACGTATATCTGTACAAGCAGAATCTCAGACTTGATGGACTTTGTGAATAATGTTTTGTCTAGAGTACCTCTCTTGAATCCATTCTGTAGAAGGTATGATGACAAAGTATCATACCATGCTCTGGGGGCTTGGTGGAGTCCATAGAGGGCTTTGTCTAATTTGTAGACTCTGTCTGGGTATTTGTAGTCCTCAAATCCAGGAGGTTGACACACATAAATCTCTTCTTCAATTGTGCCATACAGAAAAGCAAACTTCACATCCATTTGATACACTTTGAACCCTTTGAAGCTTGCATAAGCTAGAAACAGTCTGATGGCTTCAATTCTTGCCACTGGAGCAAAGACATCATCATAGTCTATTCCTTCCTCTTGAGTGTACCCTTGTGCTACTAGTCTTGCTTTGTTCTTGATGACTATCCCTCTCTCATCCTTCTTGTTTCTGAAAACCCATCTTGTACCAATGGCTCTCTTACCTTTAGGAAGATCAACTAGTGTCCATACATTCTGAATCTTGAATTGTAGAAGATCTTCCTGCATTGCCTCAATCCAAGATGGATCTTTCAAAGCTTCTGATGCCTTTTTAGGTTCTAGCTGTGACATGAAACAGGCATGTTCAAATGCAGCTAGACTAAATTCAGGAGCTGCTGGTTCATCAGCAGTAGTCTCCTTGTGAACCATTGTCCTTGTTTGCACAGGTGTGCGTGGATCACCCATTATTTGATTGAGAGGATGATATTTGTGAACCCTGAGTGTAGGCTCTCTATCTGTCTGAAAAGAGGTTCCAAGATTTGTATCATCTCCATCAGGACCAGTTGATGGTTCAGCTTCTGGAACAGCTTGACTGGAATCTGGGACTGTTTCCCTTTGTGTTGGAGCTGTTCTCTCAGGACTTGGGATTTGCACTTCATTGTCTGGATTTGAATCATGTTGATCATTCAGAACCCCTGGAGGGTCACAAGACAGAAGTGGTATAACTGTATACTTATCCCATTTATTTAAATCTGCAACAGTTTGAAACTTTGTGCCAACAACTTTATCATTTGTGCTACCAGCATGAGAATTTGTGTTGACAGCTTCAATCCTGTTTTCATCAGATTCTCAATTATACTCAACAAAGCTCAGAGGATTTGTTAGTGAATCTAAATCAAACAGCCAATCAGGACCAGTGCCTTTGACATTTGCGGTATTTTCATTAAATTCAACATTTGGCACTTTCTTCAATGGTTTTAGACACACAGTTATATACTCTATAGCCTTTGCTTTGATTTGAGTATCCTACAAAGAAACCTTCTTCAGCCTTACTTTTAAACTTCCGTAAGTGAGTCTTAGTGTGAAGAATGGTACATGGACAGCCAAAAGACTTGAAAAAGGCTATTAAGGGTAGTCTATTATGGAATAACTCATATGGAGTTTTCCCTTGTGATTGAACAACCTGAACCCTATTTAGAACATAACAGGCTGTATTGACTGCTTCTGCCCAAAAGGTCATTGGCAGTTTTGAATCAGCTAGCATGGTTCTAGCAGCCTCAATTAATGTTCTGTTCTTTGTTTCAGCTACACCATTTTGCTGTGGTGTTCTTGGTGCACTATATTGCCTAGCAATACCTTTGGACTCACAAAAACTGTTTAGGATATGGTTTTTAAACTCAGTTCCATTGTCTGATCTTATCACCTTAACTTTTGAGTTCGATTGGTTTTCTATCTTAAGAATAAATGATTTAACCAGCTCAGCAGTTTCATCTTTAGACCTAAGAAAGTAAACCCAAGTAAATCTGGTGAAATCATCAATAATGACTAAACAGTAAGCCCTTTTATTCAAACTCAAAACAGATTTTGGACCAAATAGATCCATATGAATCAGATGAAGAGCAGATGAGATTGAATTTACTTCTTTGGCCTTATGAGAAGTTTTGTGTTGCTTGCCTTTAAGACATGCTACACAATGATCATCACATATAAACTCCTTTTGTGGTAAACCTCTTACCAAGTTCTTTTTTACTAAAACATTCATGGATTTGAAGTTCATGTGACACATCCTTCTGTGCCAAAGAGCAGACTCATTGGATGACGCTTTGGATATCAAGGATAAAAGTTCTGTGTCCAAACAGTATACATAGTCCTTTCTTGGTGTTCTTAGTAAAACAAGATTTTCAGGAATTGTAAAATCTTTTGAAAGGACAATGCACTCAGAATCTGTAAACAGAACAATATTTTGTTCGTCACAGATTTGAGACACACTCAATAAGTTATACTTAAGTTGTTCAACATACAAAACATCATTGAAAATCATGTTGCCTGCATTAATAGTACGTTTACCTGTAACCTTACCTCTTTCGGAGTTTCCTCCAAATGCATCAAACCCTCCTTCAAAGCCTTTGAAATTTGACAAGCACTCAGAATTGCCTGTCATGTGCCTAGAGCATCCACTGTCCAAATGCCATCTTGTTTTGTGTTGTGACCTGTGGTTGCCCTGCACAAATAAAAGCTTAGTTAGTAGTGGAGTAAACCCAAACCAAGTTGGTTTTGGGTTGTCCTTGTGCATTGACATAACTAAATACTGTTTTTGACTTCTTGTACTTAGTGAGATCCATTGATGGATTCTGTGGGGAGTATTTAGTTAGTACATGAGGTATCCAGGTATTTTGTCCATCCTTTGCTTTAACAGTCTCAGATGATCTGTTATCAGTTCCAGTTTTATGCTTAGCAGTTTGAACTGTGTTTTTAGTGCTAACAGCTTCAGAATTTGCACTCACAGTTTCAACACTAAGCTTAGCAGTTTGAACATTTGTATTAACAGTTTGATCTGAGGATTTGTCTTTAACACACCATATTTGTTTAAAACTTGATTTAGGCTTTGCCAAAACTTGTTTTTGGTGTGTGGACTGTTTTTTATTGGCTTTTGAGAACCTGTGGTCAACTGTTTTCTTTGGAACTGATGCAGCAGGAAGTTTGGCCTTTGAATTTTTAGAATTTGTCTTTTTATGAATCACAGTCTGTTTTGCAACAGATGGTTTATAAAAGCAATCCCTAGCCAAGTGATTTTTCCTGCCACAATGGAAGCATTTTTTGACTGTTTGGATTGGAGAACCTGTTTTATTGGATAATATCTGGTTCTTCTTCCTTTGATTTTTCCTTACCTGCTGTTGTTTGGGAAACTTTTGGACACCATGCTTTTGGCATGTGCACATTGGAAAATTTTTACCCCTTGTATTACCTTTTGAGGAAGATGCAGTGTTACAGTTAGAAGGTACAGAAACCTGTGGAGCAGCATTGCATACACTCATCTTCTCCTTTCCTTTCTTATTGGGGATTCGGATTTCTATAGGTGCACTCATTGTGTTATGTTCTTTCTCAACTTCTGTGCACTCACAGTCTCTATTTTGAATCAGATCTTCTTTAGATTCAGGACTGTTTTCAAGGACAGGTTCTACAGTGGTCATAGACTCATCTAATGGTTCATTAACAAGCCTATCAGCAACTTCACTCATTGGATGAATGTATTTGTTGTTGTATGGAGGTGGAGTGGCTCTGTATCTTATACCTTCTTTGGGATTGAGTTGAGATTTTACCCTATCTTTAAATTGGACGTCCATTACGTGTTCCAGCTTTTGATTTGCCAATTTGAAATTTCCTAGATCTATATTGACAGATTCTAGTTTCTTATTAGCCTCTAACACCTCAGATGGTAGTTCAGTGGAGGTGACATTTGATGTTTCTGCCATCAGAGCTTGATTTTGAAACTCTTCCTCTGTCTGATCACTCCAGTCAAACACATTGTCTTCTTGAGAGACAAGTGCTTGTGATGATGAAGCCTGATTAGTCTGCTGAGGTCTTGGTTGCTGTTGACCTTGAGATCTGCATTCTCTGGCAAAGTGGCCAAGCTTGTGACATTTTAAACACTCAACTTTTGACTTATCAAAAGCTGGTTTGCCTTCTGCTCTGGCTTGAAAGTTGGATCTGCCAGTTCTTTTCAGAAACTTTTTGGCCCTCATGGTCAGCATTGCATGTTTCCATTTCAGATCCATCTCTTCTAGGTCATCTGGATGAATCTGTTCTAGATCTTCAGCATTTAGAACAAACAGTCCATCATTGGCAACAAAAGTTTCATAGTGAGCTTCAGTAGAGTTACCATCACTGTCACACCCAGCTACCTCGGTTGGCAGCGAGACGTCACGAGTGCGGAAGCGTAACCATAATCATAATGAACGACCACTATATGGACGTTTTCAAAAATACATCAATATTACTTTAAAAGATAGAAATGTTTTACATAAACCGTAAACGATAATGAGTAGTTCGCAAGGTACAGAGATTTAAATACATAATTAAATTATCCAAAATAATGCAAATAAATCTCCGACGGTTTGAAAAAGAATGCGACTCCTTAAGTGTGGAAGCTTGAAAGTAGTTACTTCTGAAGGCATACTTGCCTTAATTTCCTGAAAATACACGCTAAAATACGTCAACAAAATTGTTGGTGAGCTCATAGGTTTACACGTAAATCTGACTTGTATGGACAACAATAATAGAGTTTGAATTTATAAAATCATAAATTCCATGTTATGTATTACATATAAACCATCATGCAACCGAAGCTTAATTAAAATGAGTTTGCCCTGTGCAGTATTCCCATATGTAATACCGTGTGTTAAATATATATGCACTCGCTGTTAGCGGAACCGAGCTAACCCGAATGGGGGACATGACTCCCAATAGATCTATCCACAATATATTGACGCTTACAAATAAATGCAATTAACGGTTCATGATATAAGGGCGGATGGAACCACATGTGTAATACATAATAGAAATGACGTTGTTGTTGTGTCCATATAAAAACGAAGCATGTATTTCATCCCCAAAACATAACATTGTGAAAATAGGGGCTATGAGAACTCACCGAACTTGTGATGGCAAAACTACGCGCAAAAATGCAAATGTGCGTTGTTTGATGGGTGATGAAACCGGAGGTGTTTAACCGAGTCCTAAATGATAATAGGGACTTAATATCACTAATATATGATAATATGTATATTTATAGATTTTTATGTCTTAAATCACCCAACATTACAAGTTTATAAATAAAATGCGCTTAAAACGTCAAGTTTATATATATATAATTTTCCAGCTTTTTCGGAGGTTTTTCGGCCTACTTTGAGGCTGTTTTTGACCAAGCTCCGAAATGTTTTAGACTTTGGTTTTCTAGGACATTCAACTACTATATACAAAGGATTTTTAGAATCAAGAACGGCCATTTTCCGAGTTGTTTAGGTTAGTGAAAAAGCTCGTTAAAAACGCTATGTTGGCCATTTTTGAGCTGTCAAACTTTCGGTTTCCCAAATAAGTTTTGGAGGTCTTAAACTCCAAAATAAATTATGAAAAATTACAGATCTATAGTTAAGACATAGATCTAACTTTTGAGACAATAATCAACTCATTTCGTTGAGTTATGAATTAGTTATGATTTTTCAAAGTCGATATAAGTTTTCTGCCGAAAATCCGTAGTTTATAAACTTGCAACAACTTATGATTCTTGTTGTTTATTCAAAGACTACTTGTATAAAAGTCATAATAGTTATAAAAAGACATATATATCACATGTTTTCATAATATTAACACTTTTATAACGTGGTCACATATTCATAAACATATTTAAAGAAACAACTTAAAAAAAAAAAACTAGAAACTTATAAACTTGAGTTTTTATGAAACTTGTTGTTGTAGGTGATTATATATATTATGCAAGACTTATATAAACATAAATATAAGATGTAATAGGTTAGTATTTACTTACTTTGATGTTTTTAGAAGAATGAAAATGAGTAGAAGGTTGGATCTTCAAAAATTTCACCAAGAACACTTCAAAAATATGAAGAACACTTGAAAGAACACTTTGTGTGTTCTTAAGGGCTTGAGGCCGGATTTATGTGGGAGAGAAAGAGAGGTTTTTGTGTTTGCAAGATGTCAGAAATGAAGTGAATTTGCACCTCTATTTATAGATGAATAAAGGTGGTGAAATGATGAAAAATCTTGGATGAAAGGAAAGAGGTGGATTTGATGTAGAAATGTTGAGTAAAATAACCTTGTGGCCGGCCTAGATGATGTATATTTGAGGTATTTTTTTTTTTTTTGTATAAAAGTATTTAGAAATGTATTCTTGTATTTCCCTTTTTTGTAAATTCGTAAATACTTTTGGATGCATTGTTTTAATTAATTGTTTTAGTCTTGCATAATTAAGGTTAAGTAATTGTATTAGTGTATGATTAGGGTCACTAATCATGATTTAATTATGTACTTAGTTGAATTAATCCCTCATATCGTAAATTGATCGGATTAATTGATTTCCCGATTCATCGCACCGATGAATTTGATTCTAATTGAGTTGAATTTTCTAATAAGCCTTGTTAATCACTTGATTAATTTCTAATGACCACTGATTAGGCTATAATTGACTATTAAATGTAGATTAGGGCTTTGTTGCTAACCTGATTTAGTGTCGGATGTTACAGTCTCCCCCTGTTAAGGGAATTTCGTCCCGAAATTAGCTTGTGTTCTCCATTTCTTGAGTACTTGAGAACAGGTGAGGGTATTTTTCTCGGAACTGATCTTCACGTTCCCACGTAAATTCAGGACCTCGCTTAGAGTTCCATCTGACTTTTATTATCGGGATCCGACTGTGCTTGAGTTTCTTGACTTCTCGGTCCATTATTTCTACAGGTTGCTCAATGAAGTTCAACTTATCGTCTAACTCCAGCTCGTCCATAGGTATAACGAGTGATTCATCAGCCAGACACTTCTTAAGATTGGACACGTGGAAGGTGTTATGAACGTTACTAAGCTCTGGGGGTAGGTCGAGTCGGTAAGCTACCGGGCCAATTCTTTTGGTGACCTTGAATGGTCCGATATAACGAGGATTGAGTTTTCCTTGTTTCCCAAAACGGATTACGCCTTTCCAAGGCGAGACTTTCAACATTACTTGATCTCCCTCTTGGAATTCCAATTCCTTCCGTCGAATGTCTGCATAACTCTTCTGTCGATCCCGCGCGATCTTTAATCGGTTTCGAATCTGGGCTATCTTTTCTGTAGTCTCTTGGATGATCTCAGGTCCAGTGATCTGACTATCTCCTACTTCAGCCCAACAAAGAGGTGATCGACACTTTCACCCGTAGAGTGCCTCGAATGGGGCAGTCTTAATGCTTGAGTGATAGCTGTTGTTATAGGAAAACTCGACTAATGGCAGGTGTCTGTCCCAACTTTTGCCCAAATCGATGACACATGCCCTTAACATGTCTTCCAGCGTCTGAATCGCCCTTTCACTCTGACCATCCGTTTGCGGGTGGTAGGCTGTGCTCATATCTAGGCGTGTACACAGTGCTTATTGTAATGACTGCCAAAATCTTGATGTGAACCGGCTGTCCCTATCTGATATAATTGATACAGGTACTCCATGCCTTGAGACGACTTCTTTAAGATAGATTCGTGTTAACTTATCCATCTTATCAGTCTCCTTGATGGGCAGGAAATGTGCGGTTTTGGTAAGCCGATCCACAATCACCCAAATAGTGTCATAACCTCCAGAAGTCTTTGGCAACTTGGTGATGAAATCCATGGTGATGTTTTCCCACTTCCACTGGGGTATTTCTGGTTGAACTACCATTTCTAATGGTTTTTGGTGCTCAGCCTTAACCTTCAAACATGTTAAGCACTTGCTGACGTAGGTAGCAATGTCAGACTTCATATTTGGCCACCAGTACATTCCTTTCAAGTCGTGATACATTTTATCTGCCCCTGGATAGCATATCTTGTCTTATGCCCTTCATCCATGACCAGCTTTCTTACTCCTCCGAATTTTGGTAACCAAATTCTGCCCATGAAGTATCGACATCCATCCGGCTTGATTTCAAACTGCTTATCCATCCCTCTCAAGGCTTCATCCAGTATATTACCCTCCTTGACTGCTTCTTCTTGTGCCTTGCGGACTTGAGAGTTTAGGTTTGATTGTATAGTCATGACCAAAGCTCGGACTCTCAAGGGTTTAACCCGTTCCTTTCGGCTCAGGGCATCAGCTACGACATTCGCCTTCCCCGGATGATAACGAATTTCGCAGTCATAGTCACGAAGCAGTTCAACCCAACGACGCTGCCTCATATTTAACTCTTTCTGATTCAGAATATGCTGAAGGCTTTTATGGTCTGTGAACACCGTGCACTTAGTTCCATACAGGTAGTGCCTCCATATTTTGAGAGCAAACACCACTGCTCCAAGCTCTAAGTCATGATGAGTCGTATAATTCACCTCGTGAATTTTGAGCTGTCGTGATGCGTAGGCAATGACTCTATCCCTTTGCATGAGCACACAACCTAATCCATTGTGTGAGGCATCACAGTAGACCACAAAATTTTCAGTCCCTTCAGGTAAGGAATGAATTGGTGCACTACACAACCTTTGCTTTAACTGCTGAAATGCCTTTTCTTGCTCTTCACCCCAGATATATTTCACATCCTTCCGAGTCAATTCTGTTAAGGAACCTGCTATCTTTGAGAAGTTTTCGATAAATCGCCTATAATAACCGGCAAGTCCTAGAAATTGGCAGATTTCCGTGGGGGTTCTAGGAGTCGCCCAGTTCTTTATGGCCTCGATTTTTGATGGATCAACTTGGATTCCCTGGCTGTTGATCACATGCCCAAGGAATTTAACTTCTCGCAACCAAAATTCACATTTCAAAAATTTGGCATATAACTGTTCCTTCTCTAACAACTCCAATATCAGCTTGAGGTGGTGTTCATGCTCCTCCTTATTTCTGGAATAGATGAGAATATCGTCTATGAACACTATTACAAATTTGTCCAGATACGGTTTACACACTCGATTCATGAGGTCCATGAATACGGCTGGTGCGTTAGTCAAACCGAATGGCATTACCTGGAATTCGTAATGTCCATAACGAGTTCTGAATGCTGTCTTGGGAATGTCTTCTTCCCGAACCTTTACTTGATGATAACCGGATCGCAGATCAATCTTAGAGTAGAAGCTAGATCCTTGTAGTTGGTCAAACAGGTCATCAATTCTGGGGAGAGGGTAGCGGTTCTTTACCATTAACTTGTTTAGCTCTCGGTAGTCTATGCACATTCTGAAGGATCCGTCTTTCTTTTTCACGAACAAGACCGGAGATCCCCAAGGTGAGGAACTTGGTCGAATGAATCCTTTATCCATCAACTCTTGTAATTGATTGGATAGCTCTTGCATCTCAGAAGGGGCGAGTCTATATGGGGCCCTTGCGACCGGTGCAGCTCCCAGCACCAAATCGATTTGGAACTCTACTTGCCTAGTTGGCGGAAGTCCAGGCAAATCTTCCGGGAAGACCTTCGGATAGTCACAAACCACGGGAATATCCTCGAGTCGCTTCTCCTCCGACTCTTTTTCTACAATTTGCACCAGTACTGCATGACAACCTTTCCTAAGGCACATAAATGTTCTTAGGCCGGATATGACATTCAATTGTCGGTTCTTTCTTTCTCCTTGGACTGTTAGGAACTTCTTCTTGTGGAGTGGTATCCGTACCACTTTCTTACCGCACAAAATCTCGGCATGATTGTGTGACAACCAATCCATACCAATTACTACGTCAAAACTTCCGAGTTCTATAGGCATCAAGTCTATTTTAAAGGGATGATCTGCCAGCTTCAGTGTGCATTCCTTAATGGTACTACTTGCCTCTATTATTTTACCGTCAGCCAGTTCTATAGTATAAGAGTTGTCTAAGGGAAAAGGAGCGGCATTCAATTGCTTACTAAACTTATCAGATATAAAGCTCCTATCAGCCCCAGTATCAAAGAGTACGTAAGCATAAATGTCATTTAAAAGAAACGTACTTGATACTACGTGGGGATCTTGACGAGCGTCACCCGCTCCTAACACAAAGGCTCTCCCCTGAGCTCCTCCACCATTCCTCAGCTTCGGGCACTCACTCTTGAAGTGCCCAGTAACTCCACATTCAAAGCAGCCTTTTTGATTGCTGCCACTGGTTCCCGGGGCTCCAGATTTACAGTCTTTGGCCATATGCCCCAAACGTTTGCATTTCTCACAGTGGGTTGGACAGGGACCCTGGTTGTGATGGAAGGTGCATTTAGTGCAGAAAGGCTTGGTACCGGTATAACCTCTTCTTGGCTCAGCTCCCGCTGCGTAAGCCTTAATGGTTTCGGGCTTTTTTGGATTGTGAACCCGCATTCTTCCCGGTCTTGTCTTCCCACTTTCTTTTGTTCTCCCCGGCCTTGGCTTCATTTCTCTGGGATACTTGGTCAATAAGATTATTGGCCATCCTGATGGCATCCTGTAGGGTGGATGGGTTTGAGGCAGTCACATTACCTTGAATTTGAGGAGCGAGTCCCCAAATGTAACGTTCGATCTTTTTGTACTCCGGGGTCACCATTTGAGGGCACAGAATGCTCAGCTCATGAAATCGGTTGGTGTACCCCGTCACATTTGTTCCCTTCATCGACAGGTTCCAGAACTCCGATTCCATTTTCTGGAGTTCGTTCCTCGGACAGTACTCGTCCGTCATCATTTGCTTTAACACGGACCATGTGAGCTGGTAGGCTTCATCGATACTTACAGACTGGACATAGGAATTCCACCATGTGAGGGCGCTATCTTTTAGAGTGTGAGTAGCAAACTTCACCTTATCTCCCTCAGCACATCCGCTGACGCGAAAGACAGATTCTAACTTCTCAAACCATCGTATCAAGCCAACGGCTCCTTCAGTTCCGTTGAAATACCAGGGTTTGCAACTTAAAAATCCTTTAATTCCACAACTTTTTGCGTGGATTTCCGTTCCTCCCGTGGTGCGGCTAGCACCACCATCTCCATTTGCTGAGCTATTATTATTTGCCTCATACGTGGCTATAGCGACAGCCACTCTTTATGCGACTAGCTCTTCAATGTCAGCAGCGTTCATTGCTCGTTTCGGCGGCATTATCTTAAAATTTTAAAGAAAAAGCATAGTGTAAGAAATGGAATCTTAAAGAGGTAAATTTTCCTTAAAGCACAATACTATAATCATCAAACACAATTTCATAAATAACTTGCAATTTTCATTAATCATTCGAAATTTTCTTACATTAAGGGCGGGTTATTACCCGAAAATTTTGTCCTATACTATTACATGATATTTTCCTACCATTACAAAGATAAATAGAAGTGCACTAAGTGTGGGAGTGATCGGGGGTCTCTCCCTTTTCCATCGCGTTGAGGCGCTGAGTCAGCTCGTCGATCTGAGCTTGGCTTTCGGCTAGTTGCTGCCGAAGCTCAATCAGGCCATTCTGTTGGATGGTGAGAGCATGCTGGTTAGCCCAGTAGATGTTGGAGTTTTGCCACTCCTCCCGCTCTAGACGAGCGGTCATCCCACTGATATCTAGGTTAAGTGATCGGATCTGGTGGTCATGCCTAGTCGACCGTGCTATCAGAAGTGGTATGGTTTGCTCGGTAGGCTCTTGGGTGAGGGTCGGGACAGGTGCGGAGGATGGTCCTCCTATCTCGAAGTTGGGAGGATTTCCCTCCATCTGCCTCCATTCGCGGAGGGTCTCCGGTATCCAGGTCCATCGCCGGGCGTCTACCCGTCGGTGTGGTGGTGGGGGATTGGGCTGGGGAGTCGGGACAGGAATAGACTCCCCTCTTGGTGGGTTCACCCGCTTTCGTGGTGTGTACAGCATTTTGGGGCCATTAGGGTATGGCCTATACGGCTTATGTGACGGTTCGGCTGGATGGTATGGAACGCGAGCAGGGACCGTTGGAGGCAATGGATCTTCTTCCTCCATCGATTCTTCTTCCGTCTCCCACATCGGATCTTCCGAGGGGTCCTCTTCTTCCGATGTGTCTTCCTCGTGGAAAATCTCAGTGGCCGTGGGGCTAGCAGGAGTGTACTCCTCCTCTGAATCCGATATGATGATTGTTTCCGGATGGGACATGATTTCTGCTATCAGGGTCCATTCATAGTCTTTTAGTTAGTTACAAGTTACAAAATACTTTCTAAAATCAGTAAATCTTATGTGCAGTTATAGTCTAGGGTACTAATGCAACCTAGTTCACAATAACTATGGCTCTGATACCAATCTGTCACACCCTGCTACCTCGGTTGGCAGCGAGACGTGACGAGTGCGGAAGCGTAACCATAATCATAATGAACGACCACTATATGGACGTTTTCAAAAATACATCAATATGACTTTAAAAGGTAGAAATGTTTTACATAAACCGTAAACGATAATGAGTAGTTCGCAAGGTACAGAGATTTAAATACATAATTAAATTATCCAAAATAATGCAAATAAATCTCCGACGGTTTGAAAAAGAATGCGACTCCTTAAGTGCGAAAGCTTGAAAGTAGTTACTTCTGAAGGCATACTTGCCTTAATTTCCTGAAAATACACGCTAAAATACGTCAACAAAATTGTTGGTGAGCTCATAGGTTTACACGTAAATCTGACTTGTATGGACAACAATAATAGAGTTTGAATTTATAAAATCATAAATTCCATGTTATGTATTACATATAAACATCATGCAACCGAAGCTTAATTAAAATGAGTTTGCCCTGTGCAGTATTCCCATACGTAATACCGTGTGTTAAATATATATGCACTCGCTGTTAGCCGAACCGAGCTAACCCGAATGGGGGACATGACTCCCAATAGATCTATCTACAATATATTCACGCTTACAAATAAATGCAATTAACGGTTCATGATATAATGGCGGATGGAACCACATGTGTAATACATAATAGAAATGACGTTGTTGTTGTGTCCATATAAAAACGAAGCATGTATTTCATCCCCAAAACATAACATTGTGAAAATTGGGGCTATGAGAACTCACCGAACTTGTGATGGCAAAACTACGCGCAAAAATGCAAATGTGCGTTGTTTGATGGGTGATGAAACCGGAGGTGTTTAACCGAGTCCTAAATGATAATAGGGACTTAATATCACTAATATATGATAATATGTATATTTATAGATTTTTATGTCTTAAATAACCCAACATTACAAGTTTATAAATAAAATGCGCTTAAAACGTCAAGTTTATATATATATAATTTTCCAGCTTTTTCGGAGGTTTTTCGGCCTACTTTGAGGCTGTTTTTGACCAAGCTCCAAAATGTTTTAGACTTTGGTTTTCTAGGACATTCAAGTACTACATACAAAGGATTTTTAAAATCAAGAACGGCCATTTTTCGAGTTGTTTAGGTTATTGAAAAAGCTCGTTAAAAACGCTATGTTGGCCATTTTAGAGCTGTCAAACTTTCGGTTTCCCAAATAATTTCTGGAGGTCTTAAACTCCAAAATAAATTATGAAAAATTACAGATCTATAGTTAAGACATAGATATAACTTTTGAGATAAGAATCAACTCATTTCGTTGAGTTATGAATTAGTTATGATTTTTCAAAGTCGATATAAGTTTTCTTCCGAAAATCCGTAGTTTATAAACTTACAACAACTTATGATTCTTGTTGTTTATTCAAAGACTACTTGTATAAAAGTCATAATAGTTATAAAAACACATATATATCACATGTTTTCATAATATTAACACTTTTATAATGTGTTCACATATTCATAAACACATTTAAAGAAACAACTTAAAAAAAAAAAAAAACTAGAAACTTATAAACTTGAGTTTTTATGAAACTTGTTGTTGTAGGTGATTATATATATTATGCAAGACTTATATAAACATAAATATAAGATGTAATAGGTTAGTATTTACTTACTTTGATGTTTTTAGAAGAATGAAAATGAGTAGAAGGTTGGATCTTCAAAAATTTCACCAAGAACACTTCAAAAATATGAAGAACACTTGAAAGAACACTTTGTGTGTTCTTAAGGGCTTGAGGCCAGATTTATGTGGGAGAGAAAGAGAGGTTTTTGTGTTTGCAAGATGTGAGAAATGAAGTGAATTTGCACCTCTATTTATAGATGAATAAAGGTGGTGAAATGATGAAAAATCTTGGATGAAAGGAAAGAGGTGGATTTGATGTAGAAATGTTGAGTAAAATAATACAAACTTTTGGTCCTTGTGTACCTCCTTGTGGCCGGCCTAGATGATGTATATTTGAGGTATTTTTTTTTGTATAAAAGTATTTAGAAATGTATTCTTGTATTTCCCTTTTTTTGTAAATTCGTAAATACTTTTGGATGCATTGTTTTAATTAATTGTTTTAGTCTTGCATAATTAAGGTTAAGTAATTGTATTAGTGTATGATTAGGGTCACTAATCATGATTTAATTATGTACTTAGTTGAATTAATTCCTCATATCGTAAATTGATCAGATTAATTGATTTCCCGATTCATCGCACCGATGAATTTGATTCTAATTGAGTTGAATTTTCTAATAAGCCTTGTTAATCACTTGATTAATTTCTAATGACCACTGATTAGGCTATAATTGACTATTAAATGTAGATTAGGGCTTTGTTGCTAACCTGATTTAGTGCCGGATGTAACAATCACCACCTGAAAAGGAATCACTGCAATTAGATTTTTCAGATGATAGTAGAGCAGTGTTGTGATTATAAGAAAAAGATTTCTTTTTAGTGTCAATCTCAGTTTCAAACACTCTCAGACTGTTGTACAGATCATCCAGCTCTATTTCATCAAGAGTATCTTTTGTTCTCCATTGAGCAGCATAGACTGTCCACTCTTCACCAAGAGATCTAAGGAATTTTCTGTTGACTTCATCTTGATCCACACTGACTTTTGCAGTCTCCAATTCACTTATCAGTTTGTTAAACCTGTCAAAGATTTGAGTAAGGTTTTCATTCTTGCCACCAGAAAAGTTCTCATACTGCTGTTTCAAGAGATCCTTTTGATTTCTCTTGGTACTGGCATTCCCAGCAAATCTTTTCTCTAAAGCAATCCAGAGAGAAAGAGCAGTATAAAACTTTTTAAACTGATGTTGGTAAGCATTAGGAATGGCTATTTGTAGAAGTGTAAGAGCTTTCACTTCATTCATTCTATCCTTTCTTTCAAGTTCAGTTTTTAGAGGAGTTTTGATAGGTTTGCCATCAGTATCAAGTTCAGGATCAACTGCAGGAGGAAATTCAACAACTTCCCATATGGCGTAATCAATGAATTGAGTATGCTGTTGAATCCTGAGTTTCCACATCTCAAACTCAGTGGGCTTGAGCATAGGCACTTTGAGTCCTTGCCCAGATCCACAACTGCTATTATCAAATTCCATTGCAGAAAATTAAAAATTTTAAAAGAAAGCTTCTGACTTTGAAAACAAAGAACGACCTGTGGCTCTGATACCACTTGTCAGGATAAAAATTTTGCCACCTAAGATTAACTGGTTTGAATTAATCAGAGTATAAACCAATAACCTTGTAATGAATCAAAGTCCAATTAAGAAGTTTGCGGAATAACACTTAATTGTTTTAAGAAAAACTTTCAGAATCAATAGAAAATAAATATAATTGAATAAACAAAGTTGCTTGTATTGTTGAACTCAATGATTACAATCACCTCTAATCTGTTTGATTAGACGAAGAACACAAATTGTTCTTAGGGTTTTACAACCTTAGAGGCTTATGAAAAACTTAAACAAACAGCAATTACAAACTTGAACGTGCAGAAAAACTTGTTACAATAGAAAAAACTATTCTAAGTATTTGTAATGCTTTCTGATTTGTTTCCTTGTGGGACTCTAACTTCTCTGATAGTAGATATGCTGGAATCTTCGTGTAAATATCTGTTCCTGAATATCAGCATTTTCTGTTTATGAAACTGTTGAGCAGCTTGAATCACTGAGCAGCTTGAACAGAGCAGCTTGAAAGATTTTACTTTGGCAGCTTGAACTTTTATACTAGCAGCTCGAACTTCTTCAACTACCAGCATGAACTTTGTACTTACACAGAAAATCTACTAACAGTTTGACAAATCTAACTAACAGCTTGAACTACTTAGAATATTTCCCTACACTACTTGAAGCAGAACTTGATGCTGAGAGACGCGAACGTGAAGCTGATCTGAGACGCGAACATGAAGACAAAGAACCTAAGAGAAAGTTGCTGGCAACGCAAGTGTGAGAAAACAGGCTATGGTTCACCAACTTACGACTCGGTTTAATGCACAAGGGGAGAAGCCAAAATCATTGTCAACTCATGGACAAGAATCTGAGGAATCATTTATTGTATTAATTATGCTAATTAACATTTTATACATTTATATAATTAACAAATGCATTTCTTAATTTTTATTGCAGGTGTCTTTAGTGGTGTCTCCACCATTGGACGTTAATCCTAACACTGCGAATACTCATCAGGATGAGGGCCATTTGGCGAAGGAAAATCCAGCTGTACAAACAAACGCAAGTATTCAAATATTTGAATTAAATTAATTAGTTTAATATTATTTTCGAGTTCACTGTGATTTAATAGTTTTAAATATATACATGACTTATTAATGTACCGAGTTTTATATATAGGAATCAATTGGTAATTTTGTTGGCGAGTCAAACAGCATGCCACTTGATTCACAAGTCACGATGAAAACTAAACCGAGGCAAAAGAGGCAGCACTCTCCAACAGTGCCAAAACAACCGCAGCTATGTAAATTTCAAACTCAGAACTTTATATTGAAACTCAGAATGTTTACAGCTTTCACAAGAACCTTAATCCTTTTGATTAGACGAAAAACACAGACTGTTCATAGGCTTTTACAACCTTAGAGGCTTAGGAAAACTTAAAACAGAATAGCAAAATATTACGTGTGTACATTGAGAACTTCTGTCTACTATATTTTTTCTACTCTATTTGATTCCTTGTAAAACTACAATTTATCTTCAAGAGATGTCTTCAAATCTTCTGATCTTTATGTCTTCCTTTAATGTAGCACCTTCTGTTATTATCAATAAGCGACTTGATCATTTGAATCTAGCAGCTTGAGTTTCTGGAACTAGCAGCTTGAGTTTTTTGAACTAACAGCTACAGAATTGTAACCACCCCAGAAGTATGCTAACAACATGAAAAACTCACCTTGCAGTTTGACATTTATACTAAATGATATATTCCCAACAATATATGTATTCATCCAAAATATTCATACGTACATTGATCTTCAGTTAAATCAAATTATGATGCATTCATACATACAAATTTAAAATAAATACATAATAATCGTTATCATTTTCTTTAGATGTTCAGCTGTAAACTGTGGAACATAAAGAGTACAAGCATCATTGCTAAGGATATTGTCTACTTGACAGATGAAAAACTGATGATTCATAACACACCACTCCCAGATGACTGCTACAAAGTGTCCGTTAACTAATCGAAAATGGATGCAGCTTGTATTCCGAACGAAGGAAACAGTGGTTTGAAAACATCTAAAGACGCAGTAGGTGGTTTTTATGCTTGGCCCAAGGACAAAATGATTATTGATGAGGGTCACGAGGTATTTATCTGCCTACATATATATATATATATATATATATATATATATATATAGACACACACACACATACATATACATATAGTTCTTCATTTTAATTTAGTATTTCATAGATATACGCCCTCTTTCTTAGTACAGGTAACACCACCAAATGTTGCACAAAAGGCAGCAGATGGAGCTACACCAGATGTAAAATGAAAGCGCAACAAATAAACATCGATTTTTGTGACTAGTCATCAATTGCAATTACAGAAGCAAGCGAAGACCAAATTGAAGAGTCAAAATGCGTTACGTTACAGTGCTGTTTAATTAGTTGATGAAGTTATAGTACATGTACATATTCCAATTTTTATTTCGTGATGTTATATAAATAAATATATTATATGGTCACACTTTGTGGCCACTGTTTGATTAAATATTTGTGTGACTATATAGTGCATAAAATTTAAGTGGTCATTGGGTGATCAATTAATGGTCACACTTTTTAACACCTACCGCCACATATGGCATAATTTTATGTGACCAAAGCCCACAAGAAGACACTCGTTGTGTGACCAAATGGTTGCAATCAGCCACACATACATAAAAATAAAGTGGTCATTGAATGGACAATAGTCACACAAAATACAAGTTTTCCTCACTTAAAAGAGCATATGATCACACTTTTTAACACCTAGGGCCACATATGACATATATTTATGTGACCAAAGCCCACAAGAAGAAACTCGTTGTGTGACCAAATGGTTGCAATCAACCACACATACATAAAAATGAAGTGGTCATTGCATGGACAATAGTCACACAAAATACAAGTTTATCTCATTTAAAAGAGCATATGGTCACACTTTTTAACACTCACGGTCACATTTGTCATAATTGTATGTGACCAAATCCCACAAGAAGACACTTGTTGTGTGAAGAAATGGTCGCGATCAGTCACACATACATAAAAATAATGTGACCATTGCATGGACAATAGTGACACAAAATAAAAGTTTACCTCACTTAAAAGAGCATATGGTCACACTTTTTAACAACTACGGCCACATATGACAAAATTTTATGTGACCAAAGCCAACAAGAAGACACTCATTGTGTGAACAAATGGTTGCAATCAGCCACACATACATAAAAATAAAGTGCCCATTGCATGGACAATAGTCACACAAAATACAAGTTTACCTCACTTAAAAAAGCATATGGTCACACTTTTTAACAACTACGGCCACATATGGCATAATTTTATGTGACCAAAGCCCACAAGAAGATACTCGTTGTGTGATCAAATGGTTGCAATCAGCCACACATACATAAAAATAAAGTGGCCATTGCATGGACAATAGTCACAAAAAATACAAGTTTACCTCACTTAAAAGAGCATATGGTCACACTTTTTAACACTCACGGTCACATTTGGCATAATTTTATGTGACCAAATCCCACAAGAACACACTTGTTGTGTGAACAAATGGTCGTGATCAGCCACACATACATAAAAACAAAGTGGTCGTTGCATGGACAATAGTCACACAAAATACAAGTTTACCTCACTTAAAAGAGCATATGGTCACACTTTTTAACACCTACGGCCACATATGGCATAATTTTATGTGACCAAAGCTCACAATAAGAAACTCGTTGTGTGACCAAATGGTTCCAATGAGCCACACATACATAAAAATAAAGTGGCCATTGCATGGACAATAGTCACACAAAATACAAGTTTACCTCACTTAAAAGAGCATATGGTCATACTTTTTAACACCTACGGCCACATATGGCATAATTTTATGTGACCAAAGCCCACAAGAAGACACTCATTGTGTGACCAAATGGTTGCAATCAACCGCATATACATAAAAATAAAGTGGCCATTACATGGACGATAGTCACACAAAATGCACTTTCGCTTGATTTTAAGAGCATATGGTCACACATTGTATGGTTTTGGTCACTCTTTGTAAATGGATATGACCACTAACCATCTAATGTGACCGTACGGACCTTTTGGTCACTGGACCTTTAGTCACACACACAATTTAAAAACAAGTGTGACCGTATGGTTATCGTCACACATTTCTGGTGTGACCAAAACCAAAATTTGTACTAGTGTACGTCTAACAGCCAGATCCGTTTTCGCCTTCAAGGTCAAATTGATAATCAGGCTGTGTAGATTCTCCAGCTGACTAATGCAGTTATTGAACTTTAGAAGCATAACGTCCAGCTAGATCAAACACTGGCTTATCAGCAGCAAAAGATTACCACCATTGAGGATTTACCGGCACAACTTTTAAAAGATCGTCCAGTTCAGGGGGAGAGTTGTAGAGAGGATGCCTTGAAGCATGTTCAGAGGGTCGATGAAGAAGATGACCCAAGTGTGAATAAAGACTGTGAGCTAGCAGATCTTTCAAAACAATAATCTACTCAGCTTCCTGAACCTCAGGGGGAGTCTAGTGCATTAGCCTAGGACAAGGGCAAAGGTAAGGCTACAGAGACAGGGGATGTAACTGAAGAATACTTTATAGGAGCTCTGTCAGGGATAGATTAACATGAGTTGAGCTTCGATTTTGAAGATGACTTAGATCAAGAAGATCTTGAGGAAGGAGAACTTATTCCTGAAGATATTCCTTATTGGAAGTCAGATTATGAAGTGGTAATAGATGATGATGATAATGTTGATGAAAATTTTTTCTATAAGCAACCTGTTACGGAGCTATATGTGAATGTAGATAAGAATCTGATAGATCTAGATGTGCTGAGCTTTACACTTAATGATGAATCAGATTTGGAGATATCTCAGATGCCAGACAGGGAACTTACGAGAGAAGAGAAGAATAAAAGGTGGTTTAAGAGAGAAGAATAGAAGATAGACAAAGCTACAAAGAAGAAGATAAATTTGCGAAGTACAGGAGAACTGTCAGGTGGCATTTTGCATTGGTTGTGTATCTTAAGTTCATGATTGTGTATTAAGTTCATGTTTGCATGACACATTCATGATTTAGTTGGTATGAACTTATGGCTGATAAGTTCATACCAACTTATATCTGATAAGTTCATACGAACTTAGTTGTATGAGCTTGAAATTATAAGTTCGTGGGCTTGGGTTATGCATGAACTTAGCGTGTATATTATGAACTTATGTTCAAGAATTTCATACACATTGATAATCAGCATATAAGACAGTTTTTGAGAGAGAAAGAGCGACCAAAGGAGCAATACAGGCTGTAGAGTTGATATTTCGTCAACTAACGTCGTGTTTGGCTCCGTTTTCCTGTGTGAGTATTCGTGTTTGATCCGTTACTGTTAAACGAGGATTCCGGACTCGTTTGACACCACAATACCTTCATAGATCTAGTAGGGAGGGACCTTACAATTGGGAACCAAACATGGAGGTTTTTGTGTTCTTTGTATAGATCTGCTTCAAATTTTTTAAAAGGTTTATATATGTTGGTCAGATGGTTATTCTTTGTATACATCTCTCTTGATGAGTTTGTGTAGATCCTTTGAATCCTCATTTTAGACTTTTAGTCATGAGTTTTTTTATTTGATTCCAATTGTTGGTATATAGTTAGACTATCTTGCTTGTATAGTTTGTATATTAACCAACATTTTTTGGTTCTGCATAGATACTTAAAGTCATATGTGAATATGAATTTTCATCTTTGCAGATGTCAAATGGGACTTTCTATGAACCAATGTTGGTCTCTGAATTTGTTGCAGAGTTCTTTGGCAGAGACTTATCAAAGCCGTTCTCAGACCAATATCGTATTAAGGTACTCAAGTTGGTCTTCTGTTCTTTTTTATAAGCATGTGGTTTACAAAGTGAAGTTGATTAGCATGTGTCTATTGATGGATATTAGTCAAGGTGTGTCGGGTTGTGTGATTTGGGAAGAGGATCTTTTGGATATGAGGCAGGATGATGATTCTAAAGGCAGTTGACAAGATCTTTAAGTTAGAGTTGTTGTACTTGATTCGGGTATGTTTTCTAACTTGATACTTAAGTTTTTCTATTCAGAGCATTGTAATAACAATCACTTTAGTGACTTATACGATACAAGTTGTTAATAATGGAAATAAAATAATGAATCATAAAACTTTAATAAAAAAAAATTTTGTTTGGCAAATTGGTTTCTATTTGGTGTGTCTTGGCCGAAACTTGTTTTTACATATATCAAGGATTAAAGGATTCCTGAACCATCCAAACCATCCAAATTGGTTTTTGTAATTGGTTTAGACCAAACCGTATGCACCTTTAACAATAATGGCCTAATGGAGTTCCATGGACAACTTACATGAATATAATGTGATTTGGGTTGGAATTTCTTTCTAAACTACAATATTTTTTTAGGAAGAAAAATTAGTTGAATTTTAAATTACTTGCTTTTAAAAGGTATACGAACAGTTAAAGGGAATGCACCCTTAATTTTCCTATGGTATGTATGTTCATATTGTTCTTAATAATAATAATAATAATAGTAATAATAATAATAATAATAATAATAATACTATTATTATTATTATTATTATTATTATTATTATTATTATTATTATTATTATTATTATTATTATTATTATTATTATAATTACTACTACTACTACTAATATTTTAAGGAATGTACAATCCGTTATGCAGATGGTACAGGTAAAAGGTGAAACCTCCAATATTGCCTTTACCCCTCAAGCACGTATGGTTCCAAAGGTATGTGTCTTCGGTTTTTCGTTTTACAATGTAAATATCTTGTTTTGATTTGTATCATTTAGGTGTAGTTTTACATATTTTGATTTGTATTATGTTTAGGTGTAGTTTTACATATGTTTAGGTGTACTTTTACATAGATGGTATAATAAAGCTTTGGATCTAAGACTGCATGTCAATTAAAAGAAACTGCTCATTGCTAAAATATATTTATTATTTTATTATGTAAAAACTGAACGTTATTTAGTAGCATTCCATGTGTATTGGAGCGCACTATATCTATGTAAAACTTAAATCTGCCAGATAATAATCGTGAATACTTATGAGGTAGGGTAAGAAGAAAACTAAAATGGAATAAGTTTTATGCTTTGATTTTTAAATTAATTTCTTTTTATGCTGGCATTTTGATTGTAAGAGAGCAATGATGATTTTCTAGAGATGGTTATATTGATTTTCAGGGGCTATCTTTTTAGAGGAGAGAAAACATGGCTTATTAGTTACTAGTGGTGTACCCGCGCAAAGCGGCGTCATCAAATAGTTTTGATGTGATTACATATTTGTTTAATTGTTTATTATTATTTTAAAAGAAGATTGTCATTGTTAATATGTTATTTTCATATGGACACACTATTCATGCATATTATCTTTAAGTTTGCATTTAACCATGTCATTTGTGGACAACTATTGAGAAATTTTAGTTAAATATATTCTTCAACACGGTACTATGTATTTATTTTGTTATATAATGTCATATTTGACAAGTAAATTACAAACCTTAGTCTACCCCATAATATACAAATATTTTTAAAATAACATGCAAGTTATATTTTGTTGAAGTAAAATAAACAATAGTGTTGTTTATTCTCCTTAGAACGAATTGCGTTCTAATAGTCAGGAATTCTCACCGGGTGTCGAAACGATAAACCTTACGTGTTCTATTACAAAATTAAAACAAGAATCAAACAAGAGACTATTTCACATTTTAGTTCATAACAACCACCCAAGACATGTGAAGGAACAGACAAACTTTGTAATTCATGTATATTGAATCAACAATCATAAACAATCAATTAATAACATAAAATCAATACTAACCGAATGATTATGATTTCCAAAATTGATTACAGAGAGATGAGAATGAACTGTAGCCCTAGAATCCTTTCACTGATTTCCGTGCAAATGGCAAAATGATTATGTCAGTTATCACATTTACAAAAGTCAAACTTCTATTTATACCAAAATAAAACTATGCACTATTTACAAGTTAAACCCTAGACTTATTTATACCAAAATAAAACATTAATCTTTCGCATTCCTCTTTCAACACCGATCTGTAGGTCTTGCACAGACATAAGCACTAGCTTAATGTGCATAAATTGAAAAAGTGTCTTCAGTGCAAACCTACAGTGTTCATTTCTTTTGTTGCGACACAGTTCATCAAGCAAATCTTCAATATCTATTAAATGCATCCAGAACATGTCAGCTTCGGTAAACTTGTACGTGTTTCCATATGATCTTGTCACAGTGAAAGTAGGATAAAAAATCTTCACAAAACGATCCTTTTCTATCTTGACCAGATCAACAATTATATATTCACTTCAGAGTTGATCAACATGCTGAGCTTTATTCTGTAGGAAACTTGCATAGTTAGCTAAATGTGGTCTGTTAGGTTCAAGAACTCTGAGAAGCTTCAGGAAAGTACACAGAGCTTGTCTTTTACAGAAAATTTTCTTTTCCAAGTAATCTTCGAGCAACTTGTTCCTCTTTCTTGTATAGTCTTCAAATTTCTTGGATGAAAGCTCTAACCTCTTTTTCTTCTTCTTGCTAATTTCTTCTTCATTAAGAATAACCAAAATGTCAATTATCTCTCTTTGAACAATCTTTTGAGCTTCAAACCTCAATTGATGTTGTCTTTGCGATTCATCTGCTAAGACATATTCGTTGAAAAACCGATCCATTATCTCCACTTCATAACAGCTGGTGGAATAACACTCTCCACATGAAACGGTTCAATCTGGTCTTCTTTAACTTGTACCGTAACCTCAGGCTTTTCAAACGTCGGTACAGGTATATCATCTTTAAAATTTCTTGAACCAAAACCTTTTCTTCTTTTATCCTTTCTGCTCTCACAGCATTATCAGTCAATTCAATTACATCATCATCATCAGACTCCTCAATCTCTACCTCTTTCTCTACATCCTCAATCATCGGGATCTGTTCATGAACTTCATCGTCTGAGTCATCATATTCATCAAAATTATAGAACTCTGATTGAATGCTCAATGGAACAAGAACATCTTCATAAAGAATCAATTCCTGCCCACCTTGAGTATGAATAGGTTTATTCTTAGAGCTTTCAGCTTCTCCTTTCTCTTGAGTTTCTGACTCTTTATCAGGATATGTAATCATTAATAGTCCAGTGCCTGGCTCATCAAGCTTCCTCCCCTTCTCCCCCTCATGAGGAGCGTCATCGGAGTCTTCGTCATGCTCATCATGCTTACGCTTCGGAGCAGAAGCTTGAGCCTTACAAGTTTGTTCAACGGCAGAAACTCTTTCAGCTATGTTGCCTAAAGCTGTGATGATTATGCTCTCCAAACCCATCACTCGTTCTCGCATTTCATCAAATTGGTAATATACGAACTCTCTTAGCACTTCAATAGCCTGATTAGGATCTTTTGCTTCACTGTTTCTTCCGCCACAGACTTGCCCTTTAAAAATTTATGAATATTGGTTATCTGAGACATTAATTCTGATAACTGAGCTGTCAAGTGATTGTTCACTCCTGCAACTGCTGCATTTAAAGCTTGATTCAATGTTGTTTTTGTAACAAACGGGGAGAGATTAACCACTGGGTCAAGTAGACTTCTAGTTGTCACGACAGTCAAACTTGTGTAAAGAATGTCTGTGTGGCTAGTACTTAGAGTTGGCAAGGATGTAGCTCCGACTGGACTGTCAACCTCTTCAAGTGACGGAGCAACTAATGCTTTCGTAACTAAGGTTGTTCCGGTAGTGACACGAAGTTCAGCTGCACTAACTTCAACACATGAAGCAGACTCGAGTGTCCTATCCTGTATGGGTTCTAGACTCTGTGCAATAAACGAAGACGTACACTCGGGCAGATGTGTACTTGGTTCAATATCCATAAAATCCAAAGGATTTTTGGATAGCAAATGTGTTTCATCCCGGTGAGAAATTGAAACAGTCTCCTGTTGTGAGGAGACTGAGTGGCTAGTGGGGTGTGCAGATGTCAGTGGGATGCTGACTATTTCAATGATAACTCCTAGTTGGGAGCTAACAACAGATGTGGTTTGATCCCGACTATCTGGGCTAGGAACCTCCCTCACACTCAGTTTAGGTATTTCAACAATATCAATTAATCTTGCACCTCGCTCATTATGATCATTACCTCCCTCATCATCATCATCATTATCATCATCATCTCCTTCTGCAGCTCCCTCAACAATATTAGATAGTGTGCATTCAGAATCTGAGCTGCATGTTTCTCCCTCACCACCCCTCTCTTGTACTTCTACTCCCTCATTCACAGCTTGGCTACCCTGAACTTTAGCCCCATGCTGAAGTTCCTCCTCCCCTACAACCCCCTGGTAAAGAAAACCCGGTTCTTGGGCTTCTACAGGAGTGTGATCTATTCTATACAACCTCACATGCTCACTCTCCAGATCAGCATACTTTAATAAAGCTTCAGGAATTGGCATTATGTTTGCTGTTGGTGAATCTTGTATTCCATGCAAGCTCATCATAACGTAATCAGGGCACCGTTGAGCATTAGAGCATTTTGGAATCTTGTCATTGCCCCTTAATATTCCTCTGATCAGAATTTGTATAAAGCATTGAAGAGGGACAAATTTTCTTGCTCTATTTATCGTCTTTGTTAACACGACTTCCTTCAGATCCTCCCTGATACATTGGGCATAATCATAATGTTTATTGAACGCTATCCCATGAAAAATTCTGAGACAATGAATGCTACACCTGTCAATCCCAGTATGCTTTGACGTCATGCATCGGTTTATAATGCCAAAAAGTGTGTACCATTCTCCATTAAGTCCATTCCTATGGATCTTAGAGCTTTTTTGTAGTGGTTTTGAGTAACCCAGGCAAATCAGATCATGTACTAGTTCGTCATCGGATACAAAATCCTCGAAATCGACTAGCTCTGGGAAATTCACGGTATCGACGCGACGTGGTGGAAACAGATTGTGTCGCAGTCTTGCTAATGTTATCTTTGTCTTGAAATGATCTACAGTAACCTTAAAGTGATGGTTACCATCAACTGGGACAAACTTGACGGTGTGCCAATATTGTTGTAGATAAACCTGGGGAATCGAAGGTTTGTACTGAAATAGATATCCTAAAGGATGGCCTTTAAGAATGCCTACGATGATCGGGTGGCTGACTTGTATGACTTTAGGATCAAGGCGATGGTTGTTATCAAGAAAGGGTAAACAATAACGAGGTTTAACTAGCTGGTTGTCTGGAATAACAGTGGAGGGTGATGGTCAGGTGACAGAGGCAGATTTGACTGGTTTGGAAACTAAGGTGTGATTTGACGATGAATGGGAATCAAATGAGTTTGAGGGTTGGCATTGAGCTATTGATGCCATTTGAAACCTGTGAAAAGTAATAAACATGTTAGAATCAGCAGATAATTCCTGCAAATAGAAAAATAAAACATTTGGCTAGAAATTAGAAAAATATGTGGTTCTCTGTAAAATGCATTGGGATTCCAGACAATATTATTAAAATATTATTGTTAGGATTCCAAAGTCAATCGTTAAGAGTCCAACGTTAGAAAAACACAGATTTTAAAAATTTCTCGAAAAATGTGAAATTTTTTTAAAAAAATTAAATTTCCAACACTTAGAAAATTTTGGACAACTTGAGTATGAAACTCGGGTGAAACAGATAGTTTCTCGAATAATGCATGACCCAACTCGATTGAAACACGTATAGAACTCGAATAATGAAGGACTTTCCCGAATGAATGAAAGGACCAACTCGAGTGAAGTTAAGATTTTCTCGGATGACACTTGTGATAAACTCTAATGACCTTGTTGTGTCCTCGAATGAAATGATTTATCGAGAATGTGAGAAAAAATGTTCTAAGTCCTTGAATGAGCCCATCTCGAATGAAACTTGAAAGGACTCGAATCATATATGATTCCAACTCAAATGAAACTTGAAAGAACTCGAATGACTCTTGTTATCGAGGGTTTTGAAAAAAAAAATTGAAGTCCTGAAAAGAAACCAACTCGAATAACACATAATAGTTTCTCGAACCAAGAAGTGTTCAAATCGAATGAAACTAGAAGTTTCTCGAGTGAACCTGCATTCAACTTGAACAGAGCTATAAACTTCTCGATAAAAGTTTTGATCGAGAATATGTTTAAAAAATCTTTCCAAGTCCAGAATCTACTGATAATTTCAAAAACTATAAATCATGGACTATTTTACTTATATTTTAGCACTACTCGAAAATTGATTTTGACCAACTTTTGTTTACTGCACAATGTCCAGAAACAACCTATTTAGACCAAAAAAATTTAATTTTCAGTGTTTATGAACTCGAAAACTTTCAAACTGAAAATATCAAATTCATGTTTGTTGTAACACCCTACTTTTAAGACTAATGCCACATGGGACTTATAGTCCACGTCATCCAATCATAGACAACATCATCAAGGGTTAAACAGCAAATTACTACTAAACATCAACATCAGGCATAAAGTAACACGAGACGGGAACCAACCCCTGTCAGTAACGATAGTCAACCACGACATAATCAAAGGTTACAGTCATCCAAAGGTCACTGGCTAATAAGCCAATCCACAAAATATCAAGACTACTTACGAAAGTAGTCACTAACTACTGTCCACACGGCGGGTTTCGGCTACTGCCCGATGTATCCCTAGCCTCAGCCCTCGTACCTGAGATCCACAGTTAAAACAACAGTGAGCGGAAAGCTGGTGAGTTACTATAAACGACGTTAAAACAATTTATAAAATAGTTAGCACAATATAACGACTAAGAATAAACGTGCGGCCGACCTCAACTACCCGACGCCTCATCGGGAGCGACCTGGAATAGCCTGCATAGCCCACTCCACAAAGTAGTGGGTAATTAGGACCTCTAAGTTGGGAATGACCCAACAGGGCTCTCTACTCTGCGTACCACGACAATACGCGTAATCCACGTGCTCTGCTCTGTGCTAACAAGTGTCAACGTATAAAAGGATCCACACTGGACCCGGATAATAAACAACAAAGTAAGTAACTCACCTGAAGCACGACTACAGTCTTGCTATCAAGGACGGGCTCTACCAGTCCAAGGCTTAGTTACGAATCCTGGCAACAATAAATACAACTACACTGTAATGACTAGCTGCTGAACTCATAACGACTATACTATTAGACCTACTAGCTCAACAAGAATCAACAAGCCAAGACACACGAGTGCGGCCAGGAGCACGGCCGGGATCGCGGTCGCGGCTGATTGTCGCGGCCAGTCTTCCGAGCATGCCCGTGCTCGCCCGACCCGTGATTAATATCTCAGGCGCGATCAACCTTCAGCTACCACCTTTAGCCGCCTCATCCTGATCGCGGTCGCGCTGCGGCGATGAACAGAGCAGGTTATGCTTTGTTTTCCACAGCCATGGGAGATACTTCCCAAACTCGATCTCTTGCATTATAGGGGTTATAAACTGACCCCAATCCACCACAGCTACTAATTACAACAATTTAACTCAATTTAGCAATAGCTACTAACCTTGATTCACTCTCTTCTGGCTAGCTTTAGCTTAGTCTCCGATTTGAAGAAGAAGAAGTTATGATTCTCTATTATGGCTGATCTCAATCTGTCCCTCACCTCTCTTTTTCTTGAATTCAGCTGCAAAATACACACACACGTCAACTCTTGAGATTGCAAGAATAAGGAAAGGAGCTATCAACAAGCATATATATACGTTTCCGGTTCCGAACCCAATTAGAACGGGTACGATACTCACTAATCACAGGGTAAACACCCGTTAACCCAATTAATCTTAAATCAACGGCTTGGGTTTGGAATGTTAATTAACTCATTAAAACAACCCCAAATCCCCAATTACTACTAGACCGGTTATTATCTCAACCGATTAAAGTTACACGTAATAGCAATCTACTTTACCAACTCACGTGCAATTCATCAACTAAAATCCACCAACTCATCGAGACAATTCTTAAAGCCAATAAATAAATTGCACGTACCCGCTGCTACATCCCGGATGTTACAAAGCCTCCCCTCTAGAACTGATCCCGTCCTCGGGATCTTAACTTAGGTGAAAAGATGCGGATAATGCTGTCGCATGTCCGCCTCGGGCTCCCAGGTAGCGGTGGAACCCTTATGGTATCGCCACTGCACCAACACCAACGGAATCTCTTTTTTCCGCAATTTTCTCACCTTGTGATCCAGTATAGCTTCGGGGTGCTCAATGTATCTTAGCTGCTCATCTATCTCGATCTCTGACATGGGAACCGTCTCCTCATGCGGGGCGAAACATCGCCGTAGGTAACTAACATGGAAGGTAGACTGTACCCCACGCAACTCTGGAGGCAACTCCAATCGGTAGGCCTGCGTGCCCACTCGCTCGACTATACAAAATGGCCCAATAAATCTCGGACTGAGCTTACCTCGCTTTCGGAATCGAATCACGCCCTTCCACGGGGATACCTTCAGTAGTACCCACTCACCCACGTCGAACTCTTACTCTTTGGTCCTCTTATCGGCATAGCACTTCTATCGACTCTGTGCTACTTGTAGTCTCTCTCTGACCACTGCTATCCTCTCACTAGTCTGCTGGATGATCTCAGGACCTGTAATCTCTTTCTCTCCCACCTCGGTCCAACACACAGGAGTACGACACTTACGACCGTATAACGCTTCGAACGGAGGCATCTTAATACTGGACTGGTAGCTGTTACTATAGGCAAATTCAACTAACGGCAAATGTGAATCCCAACTACCACTAAAATCCACCATGCAAGCTCGTAACATATCCACCATCGTCTGGATCTTACGCTCAGACTAGCCGTCAGATTGGGGACGATAAGTTGTACTCATCTGAACTCGAGTACCTGACGCTCGCTGTAGACTCTGCCAGAAGGTGGACGTAAATCGAGCATCTCTGTCGGAAACTATCGAGGCTGGAACTCCATGTCGGGAGACAATCTCATACAAATAAACTCGAGCGAGCTGCTCCAACGTATAAGTCTCCCGGATCGGCAGAAAGTGCGCTGTCTTCGTGAGTCGATCCACTATCACCCATATCGCATCATAACCATGAGGAGTCCGCGGTTACTTCGTAACGAAGTCCATCATGATATGCTCCCAACTCCACTGAGGAATCTCTAACGGCTGTAACCGGCCATGGGGCTTCTGGTGCTCGGCCTTCACCTGCAGGCAAGTTAGACAACGTTCGACAAACTCGACTATATCCCGTTTCATACCGGGCCACCAATATAATACATGGAGATCCAGATACATCTTCGTACTACTAGGATAAATAGCAAACCGGGACTTATGGGAATCCTCCAAGATCAACTAGCGTACCTCACCGGCCCTAGGAACCCAAACTCTACCCTGTCTCACATATAACCTTCGAGAGTCAGTCTTGAACTCTTGTAACTGACCTAGAATATGCTCCTTCCGGTGGTTCTCTGTACGCATCCCGATGGCCTGTGCCTCTGGAAGCCTCTTTATCAGCGTAGACGTCACCTCGACTCTGTAATTACGGGATCGACTCAAAGTGTCGCGCTCCTTTCGGGTGACCGCGTCTGCTACCACGTTCGCCTTACCCGGGTGGTACTGAATGTCGCAATCGTAATCCTTAATCAACTCTAGTTCCCGTCTCTGCCGCATATTCAGATCACGCTGGCTGAATAAATACTAAAGACTCTTATGATCAGTAAACAAGGTGAGAGGAACTCCATACAGATAATGGCGCCAAATCTTCAGCGCAAACACGATAGCCGTCAACTCTAGATCATGGGTCGAATAGTTCTACTCGTAGTCCTTCAACTGACGAGAAGCATAAGCAATCACTCGGCCCCTCTGCATCAGTACACATCCTAACCCCGTTCCTGAAGCGACAGTATACACAACAAAATCACTGGTGCCTTCAGGCAGAGCTAACACCGGAGCCTGACACAATCTGCGCTTCAGCTCCTCGAAAACAAATTCCTGATCTTCCGTCCACTCAAACGGAACTGATTGGCGAGTCAAACGAGACAACGGTACTGCAATCAAAGCGAAGTCCTGAATAAATCGACGATAATATCCGGCTAACCCCAGGAAGCTGCCAGTCTCTGCCACATTTCGGGGTCTCTCCCAGTTCATAACGGCCTCTATCTTAGCTGGGTCTACAGAAACACCCTCGCTGCTAACGACATGGCCTAGTAACTGGACTTCTCGAACCCAGAACTCACACTTCGAGAACTTCGAATAGAAATTCTCTCGCTGCAACATACTAAGAATCTCTCGCAGGTGCGCCACATTCTCTTGTACTGATCGGGAATATATCAGGATGTCATCTATGAACACTATGACAAACTGATCAAGATACGGACGGCAGACCCTATTCATTAGGTCCATGAAGGCTGCTAGGGCATTGGTTAGCCAGAACGGCATAACTAAGAACTCATAGTGACCATATCGGTTCCTGGATGCTGTCTTCGCTACATCCTGGTCATAAACCTTCAACTGATGATATCCTGGACGCAGGTCGATCTTCGAAAACACACTGGCCCCCTGCAACTGGTCAAACAAGTCATCTATCCGCAGAAGAGGGTAACGGTTCTTCACCGTTACTTTATTTAGCTCGCGGTAGTCTATACACATCCTCATCGACCCATCTTTCTTCTTTACAAAAAGGCCTGGAGCACCCCACGGTGAAGTACTCGGTCGGAAGAAACCGCGACTAGCCTGGATCGTGGAAATGAGACCAATACTACCTCTACTGCACTCTCCGTACACTGTAATAACACGACCCTCAGAAACCGGTAGCCGAATAATCTTCTTAGAACAAGCAATGTCAGCACGCTGAGAAGCTAACCAATCCATACCCACTATCGCATCAAAACTACCGATCCCTATAGCAACAAGTCAATCCTGAATGGATAACCGTCTATCTCTAATATACACTGGGCATAAACATGCCTAACTACAGAAGCACTGCCATCAGCAAGCTCTATGACAAATGGCTCTGACAACTCACCAGGCGAAGCAGTAAAATATGCAGTAAAGGCAATTGAAACAAAAGAACGATTCGCCCCGGAATCAAACAATAGTCGGGCACTATGACCATTTAGAATGAACGTACACGAAACCACGTCAGCTGTATCTCGAGCCTCCCTTGCTGTCAACTGAAAAACTCGACCTCTGGCTGGCGCAACAGTATCTCTACGCGCAGATGAACCAACAGAGCCCTGATCCCGCGCGGGTGACCTCGACTCTCCCTGCCCCGGAGCTGTGCAATCTCTCGACTGATGACCAGGTCGCCCGCAATTAAAGCATAGCGGGTCTCTCGAAGTGCATCCTGACTGGTTGTGGCTGGGCTGGCCACAACGGAAGCAAGGCACATGGCTGGGATCACACTCCCCGGTGTGTCTCTGACGGCACCTCCTACAAAACCACTCTCTACTAACAGACCCCGAACTCGGCGTTCCTCCCCTCTGCTCTGACCCACCAAAACGGCTCTCCCTATCATCGGGCCTGCGATCTGATCTCTGTGAAGATCTTTCTCTCTGCCTATCCCCTCCCTCTGACTCGGTACGCCGACGGTTGTCACCCCTCGGCTGAAACTGGCCGGAACGACTATCTCTATCTCTGTCTCTGCCCCGGTCGTAACCTCCAACATGTCCGGCTGACTGTACCAATCGTGGCTGCTCCACTACTGGATCCCTACACGATAACTCACTTTCTCGTCTACGAGCCAACTCGACTGCCCTGTCATGGGTCGGAATGTAGCCGGTGTCAAAAAACTCTCAGATCTCCTTACGCAATCCCATCAGAAACCGGTTAATCTTCCGAGACTCCGTGCTGATCTGAAGTGGCCCAAACAAACTCAGATCGAGGAAAATCTTCTCATACTCGTCAACTGATCGCTGTCCCTGGAACAATGTCAGAATGTGAATCTCTAGCTAAGCCCTGCAGTCCTCGGGACAGTACTGTTCTTCAAAACGAGCTCTGAACTGACTCCATTTCATCTCATATGCTGGTCCATCTCCCATCAAGTCTCTAACGGTACGCCAACACTGCTGGGCGCTAGTCCGTAGCTGCGCACTAGCGAATGTCGTCATCTGATCAAAATGGCATCCGTAATACGAAAGGCCATCTCCATATCCTGTAACAAGTACATGGCCTTTACGGCCCGGGCTCGCCGTGATACTCTGGCGGGTGTGCAGCAAGGAATTCCTTATACTTACATCCCTTCCACCCCCCCTCGTGATGATCCGGCTCCTGAATCTCTGCCTCTGCCCGTACTCTGGGTATGGGACTGCATACCCTCCGCACGGCCTTTCTCATAGGCCTCCTGTAGACGCCGGGCAAGCTCCTCATCAGACACTCGTCCCCCAATGGGACCCTCGGGTCTCTGCTCATCTGCCATAAAGTCTCTGCATAATACAAGCAATATTACTATAACAACAATAATATAACTCTACAATTTCTTAGACCTACTCATCAGAGTTCAAGCCCAAGGATCTAGACACTGGTTTAAGCCTAAGCATCACTAATGATACTTAAACTTTAAACCAATGCTCTGATACCAAGCTGTAACACCCTACTTTTACGACTAATGCCACATGGGACCTATAGTCCACATCATCCAATCATAGACAACATCATCAAGGGTTAAACAGCTAATTAGTACTAAACATCAACATCAGGCGTAAAGTAACTCGACACGGGAACCAACCCCCGTCAATAACGTCAGTCAACCACAACATAATCAAAGGTTACAGTCATCCAAAGGTCACTGGCTAATAAGCCAAACCACAAAATGTCAAGACTACTTACGAAAGTAGTCACTAACTACTGTCCACGCGACGGGTTTCGGCTACTGCCCGATGTATCCCTAGCCTCAGCCCTCGTACCTGAGATCCACAGTTAAAACAACAGTCAGCGGAAAGCTGGTGAGTTATAATAAACGATGTTAAAACAATATATAAAATAGTTAGCACAATATAACGACTAAGAATCAACGTGCGGCCGGCCTCCACTGCCCGACGCCTCATTGGGAGCGACCCGGAATAGCCTGCATAGCCCACTCCACAAAGTAGTGGGTAATCAGGACCTTTGAGTTGGGAATGACCCAACATGCCTCTCTACTCTGCGTACCACGACAATACGCGTAATCCACGTGCTCTACTCTGTGCTAACAAGTGTCAACGTATAAAAGGATCCACACTGGACCCAGATAATAAACAACAAAGTAAGTAACTCACCTGAAGCACGACTACCATCTTGCTATCAAGGACGGGCTCTACCAGTCCCAGGCTTAGCTACGAATCCTGGCAACAATAAATACAACTAGACTGTAACAACTAGCTACTGAACTCATAACGACTATACAATTAGACCTACTAGCTCAACATGAATCAACAAGCCAAGACACACGAGCGCCGCCAGGAGCACGGCCGGGATCGCGGTCGCGGCTGATTGTCGCGGCCAGTCTTCCGAGCATGCCCGTGCTCGCCCGACCCGTGATTAATATCTCAGGCGCAATCAACCACCAGCGACCACCTTTAGCCGCCTCATCCTGATCGCGGGCGCGACCAGGGGAGCGCGGTCGCGCTGCGGCGATGAACAGAGCAGGTTATGCTTTGTCTTCCACAGCCATGGGAGATACTTCCCAAACTCGATCTCTTGCATTATAGGGGTGATAAACTGACCCCAATCCACCACAGCTACTAATTATAACAATTTAACTCAATATAGCAATAGCTACTAATCTTGATTCACTCTCATCTGGCTAGCTTTAGCTTAGTCTCCGATTTGAAGAAGAAGATGTTATGATTCTCTATTATGGCTGATCTCAATCTGTCCCTCACCTCTCTTTTTCTTGAATTCAGCTGCAAAATACACACACACAGACATCAACTCTTGAGATTGCAAGAATAAGGAAATGAGCTATCAACAAGTATATATATACGTTTCCGGTTCCGAACCCAATTAGAACGGGTACGATACTCACTAATCACAGGGTAAACACCCGTTAACCCAATTAATCTTAAATCAACGGCTCGGGTTTGGAATGTTAATTAACTCATTAAAACAACCCCAAATCCCCAATTACTACTAGACCGGTTGTTATCTCAACCGATTAAAGTTACACGTAATAGCAATCTACTTTACCAACTCACGTGCAATTCATCAATTAAAATCCACCAACTCATCGAGACAATTCTTAAAGCCAATAAATAAATTGCACGTACCCGCTGCTACATCCCGGATGTTAAAAAGCCTCCCCTCTAGAACTGATCCCGTCCTCGGGATCTTAACTTAGGTGAAAAGATGCGGATAATGCTGTCGCATGTCCGCCTCGGGCTCCCAGGTAGCGGTGGAACCCTTATGGTATCGCCACTGCACCAACACCAGCGGAATCTCTTTTTTCTGCAATTTCCTCACCTTGTGATCTAGTATAGCTTCGGGGTGCTCAATGTATCTTAGCTGCTCATCTATCTCGATCTCTGACATGGGAATCGTGTCCTCATGCGGGGCCAAACATCGCCGCAGGTAACTAACATGGAAGGTAGACTGTACCCCACGCAACTCTGGAGGCAACTCCAATCGGTAGGCCTTCGTGCCCACTCGCTCGACTATACAAAATGGCCCAATAAATCTTGGACTGAGCTTACCTCGCTTTCGGAATCGACTCACGCCCTTCCACGGGGATACCTTCAGTAGTACCCACTCACCCACGTCGAACTCTTACTCTTTGGTCCTCTTATCAGCATAGCACTTCTGTCGACTCTGTGCTACTTGTAGTCTCTCTCTGACCACTGCTATCTTCTCACTAGTCTGCTGGATGATCTCAGGACCTGTAATCTCTTTCTCTCCCACCTCGGTCTAACACACAGGAGTACGACACTTACGACCGTATAACGCTTCGAACGGAGGCATCTTAATACTGGACTGGTAGCTGTTATTATAGGCAAATTCAACTAACGGAAAATGTGAATCCCAACTACCACTAAAATCCACCATGCAAGCTCGTAACATATCCACCATCGTCTGGATCTTACGCTCAGACTGGCCGTCAGATTGGGGACGATAAGTTGTACTCATCTGAACTCGAGTACCTAACGCTCGATGTAGACTCTGCCAGAAGGTGGACGTAAATCGAGCATCTCTGTCGGAAACTATCGAGGCTGGAACTCCATGTCGGGAGACAATCTCATACAAATAAACTCGAGCGAGCTGCTCCAACGTATAAGTCTCCCGGATCGGCAGAAAGTGC
Organism: Centrapalus pauciflorus; assembly: GCA_020465985.1. Taxonomy (NCBI): domain Eukaryota; kingdom Viridiplantae; phylum Streptophyta; class Magnoliopsida; order Asterales; family Asteraceae; genus Centrapalus; species Centrapalus pauciflorus. Next base: position 174,989 of record JAANYP010005106.1, read on the forward strand.
GCTGTCTTCGTGAGTCGATCCACTATCACCCATATCGCATCATAACCATGAGGAGTCCGCGGTTACTTCGTAACGAAGTCCATCATGATATGCTCCCAACTCCACTGAGGAATCTCTAACGGCTGTAACCGGCCATGGGGCTTCTGGTGCTCGGCCTTCACCTGCAGGCAAGTTAGACAACGTTCGACAAACTCGGCTATATCCCGTTTCATACCGGGCCACCAATATAATACATGGAGATCCAGATACATCTTCGTACTACCAGGATAAATAGCAAACCGGGACTTATGGGAATCCTCCAAGATCAACTGGCGTACCTCACCGGCCCTAGGAACCCAAACTCTACCCTGTCTCACATATAACCTTCGAGAGTCAGTCTTGAACTCTTGTAACTGACCTAGAATATGCTCCCTCCGGTGGTTCTCTGTACGCATCCCAATGGCCTGTGCCTCTCGAAGCCTCTTTATCAGCGTAGACGTCACCTCGACTCTGTAATTACGGGATCGACTCAAAGTGTCGCGCTCCTTTCGGCTGAGCGCGTCTGCTACCACGTTCGCCTTACCCGGGTGGTACTGAATGTCGCAATCGTAATCCTTAATCAACTCTAGTTCCCGTCTCTGCCGCATATTCAGATCACGCTGGCTGAATAAATACTAAAGACTCTTATGATCAGTAAACAAGGTGAGAGGAACTCCATACAGATAATGGCGCCAAATCTTCAGCGCAAACACGATAGCCGTCAACTCTAGATCATGGGTCGAATAGTTCTACTCGTAGTCCTTCAACTGACGAGAAGCATAAGCAATCACTCGGCCCCTCTGCATCAGTACACATCCTAACCCCGTTCCTGAAGCGACAGTATGCACAACAAAATCACTACTGCCTTCAGGCAGAGCTAACACCGGAGCCTGACACAATCTGCGCTTCAGCTCCTCGAAAACAAATTCCTGATCTTCCGTCCACTCAAACGGAACTGATTGGCGAGTCAAACGAGACAACGGTACTGCAATCAAAGCGAAGTCCTGAATAAATCGACGATAATATCCGGCTAACCCCAGGAAGCTGCCAGTCTCTGCCACATTTCGGGGTCTCTCCCAGTTCATAACGGCCTCTATCTTAGCTAAGTCTACAGAAACACCCTCGCTGCTAACGACATGGCCTAGTAACTGGACTTCTCGAACCCAGAACTCACACTTCGAGAACTTCGAATAGAAATTCTCTCGCTGCAACATACTAAGAATCTCTCGCAGGTGCGCCACATTCTCTTGTACTGATCGGGAATATATCAGGATGTCATCTATGAACACTATGACAAACTGATCAAGATACGGACGGCAGACCCTATTCATTAGGTCCATGAAGGCTGCTAGGGCATTGGTTAGCCAGAACGGCATAACTAAGAACTCATAGTGACCATATCGGGTCCTGAATGCTGTCTTCGCTACATCCTGGTCATAAACCTTCAACTGATGATATCCTGAACGCAGGTCGATCTTCGAAAACACACTGGCCCCCTGCAACTGGTCAAACAAGTCATCTATCCGCAGAAGAGGGTAACGGTTCTTCACCGTTACTTTATTTAGCTCGCGGTAGTCTATACACATCCTCATCGACCCATCTTTCTTCTTTACAAAAAGGCCTGGAGCACCCCACGGTGAAGTACTCGGTCGGAAGAAACCGCGACTAGCCTGGATCGTGGAAATGAGACCAATACTACCTCTACTGCACTCTCCGTACACTGTAATAACACGACCCTCAGAAACCGGTAGCCGAATAATCTTCTTAGAACAAGCAATGTCAGCACGCTGAGAAGCTAACCAATCCATACCCACTATCGCATCAAAACTACCGATCCCTATAGCAACAAGTCAATCCTGAATGGATAACCGTCTATCTCTAATATACACTGGGCATAAACATGCCTAACTACAGAAGCACTGCCATCAGCAAGCTCTATGACAAATGGCTCTGACAACTCACCAGGCGAAGCAGTAAAATATGCAGTAAAGGCAATTGAAACAAAAGAACGATTCGCCCCGGAATCAAACAATAGTCGGGCACTATGACCATTTAGAATGAACGTACACGAAACCACGTCAGCTGTATCTCGAGCCTCCCTTGCTGTCAACTGAAAAACTCGACCTCTGGCTGGCGGAACAGTATCTCTACGCGCAGATGAACCAACAGAGCTCTGATCCTGCGCGGGTGACCTCGACTCTCCCTGCCCCGGAGCTGTGCAATCTCTCGACTGATGACCAGGTCGCCCGCAATTAAAGCATAGCGGGTCTCTCGAAGTGCATCCTGACTGGTTGTGGCTGGGCTGGCCACAACGGAAGCAAGGCACATGGCTGGGATCACACTCCCCGGTGTGTCTCTGACGGCACCTCCTACAAAACCACTCTCTACTAACAGACCCCGAACTCGGCATTCCTCCCCTCTGCTCTGACCCACCAAAACGGCTCCCCCTATCATCGGGCCTGCGATCTGATCTCTGTGAAGATCTTTCTCTCTGCCTATCCCCTCCCTCTGACTCGGTACGCCGACGGTCGTCACCCCTCGGCTGAAACAGGCCGGAGCGACTATCTCTATCTCTGTCTCTGCCCCGGTCGGAACCTCCATCATGTCCGGCTGACTGTACCAATCGTGGCTGCTCCACTACTGGATCCCTACACGATAACTCACTTTCTCGTCTAAGAGCCAACTCGACTGCCGTGTCATAGGTCGGAATGTAGCCGGTGTTAATAAACTCTCAGATCTCCTTACGCAATCCCATCAGAAACCGGTTAATCTTCCGAGACTCCGTGCTGATCTGAAGTGGCCCAAACAAACTCAGATCGAGGAAAATCTTCTCATACTCGTCAACTGATCGCTGTCCCTGGAACAATGTCAGAAAGTCAATCTCTAGCTAAGCCCTGCAGTCCTCGGGACAGTACTGTTCTTCAAAACGAGCTCTGAACTGACTCCATTTCATCTCATATGCTGGTCCATCTCCCATCAAGTCTCTGACGGTACGCCAACACTGCTGGGCGCTAGTCCGTAGCTGCGCACTAGCGAATGTCGTCATCTGATCAGGATGGCATCCGTAATACGAAAGGCCATCTACATATCCTGTAACAAGTACATGGCCTTTACGGCCCGGGCTCGCCGTGATACTCTGGCGGGTGTGCAGCAAGGAATTCCTTATACTTACATCCCTTCCACCCCCCCTCGTGATGATCCGGCTCCTGAATCTCTTCCTCCGCCTGTACTCTGGGTATGGGACTGCATACCCTCCGCACGGCCTTTCTCATAGGCCTCCTGTAGACGCCGGGCAACCTCCTCATCAGACACTCCTCCCCCAATGGGACCCTCGGGTCTCTGCTCATCTGCCATAAAGTCTCTGCATAATACAAGCAATATTACTATAACAACAATAATATAACTCTAAAATTTCTTAGACCTACTCATCAGAGTTCAAGCCCAAGGATCTAGACACTGGTTTAAGCCTAAGCATCACTAATGATACTTAAACTTTAAACCAATGCTCTGATACCAAGCTGTAACACCCTACTTTTACGACTAATGCCACATGGGACCTATAGTCCACATCATCCAATCATAGACAACATCATCAAGGGTTAAACAGCTAATTAGTACTCAACATCAACATCAGGCGTAAAGTAACACGACACGGGAACCAACCCCCGTCAGTAACGTCAGTCAACCACAACATAATCAAAGGTTACAGTCATCCAAAGGTCACTGGCTAATAAGCCAAACCACAAAATATGAAGACTACTTACGAAAGTAGTCACTAACTACTGTCCACGCGACGGGTTTCGGCTACTGCCCGATGTATCCCTAGCCTCAGCCGTCGTACCTGAGATCCACAGTTAAAACAACAGTCAGCGGAAAGCTGGTGAGTTACAATAAACGATGTTAAAACAATATATAAAATAGTTAGCACAATATAACGACTAAGAATCAACGTGCGGCCGGCCTCCACTGCCCGACGCCTCATTGGGAGCGACCCGGAATAGCCTGCATAGCCCACTCCACAAAGTAGTGGGTAATTAGGACCTCTGAGTAGGGAATGACCCAACATGCCTCTCTACCCTGCGTACCACGACAATATGCGTAATCCACGTGCTCTACTCTGTGCTAACAAGTGTCAACGTATAAAAGGATCCACACTGGACCCAGATAATAAACAACAAAATAAGTAACTCACCTTTAGCACGACTACCGTCTTGCTATCAAGGACGGGCTCTACCAGTCCCAGGATTAGTTACGAATCCTGGCAACAATAAATACAACTACGCTGTAACGACTAGCTACTGAACTCATAACGACTATACTATTAGACCTACTAGCTCAACATGAATCAACAAGCCAAGACACACGAGCGCGGCCAGGAGCACGGCCGGGATCGCTGTCGCGGGCTCATTGTCACTGCCAGTCATCGCGAGCAAGATGACCCCCGCGCTGCCCCTCCGATTGCGGCAGGACTCATCCGAGCATGCCCGTGCTCGCCCGACCCGCGATTAATATTTCGGGCACGATCAACCACCAGCGACCACCTTTAGCCGCCTCATCCTGATCGCGGGCGCGACCAGGGGAGCGCGGTCGCGCTGCGGTGACGAACAGAGCAGGTTATGCTCTGTTTTACACAGCCATGGGAGATACTTCCCAAACTCGATCTCTCGCATTATAGGGGTTATAAACTGACCCCAATCCACCACAACTACTAATTACTACAATTTAACTCAATTTAGCAATAGCTACTAACCTTGATTCACTCTCTTCTGGCTAGCTTTAGCTTAGTCTCTGATTTGATGAAGAAGAAGTTATGATTCTCTATTATTGCTTATCTCAATCTGTCCCTCACCTCTCTTTCTCTTGAATTCAGCTGGAAAATACACACACATCTACTCTTGAGATTGCAAGAATGAAGGAAAAGAGCTATCAACAAGTATATATATACGTTTCCGGTTCCGAACCCAATTAAAACGGGTACGATACTCACTAATCACTGGCTAAACACCCGTTAACCCAATTAATCTTAAAGCAACGGCTCGGGTTTGGAATGTTAATTAACTCATTAAAACAACCCCAAATCCCCAATTACTACTAGATTGGTTATTATTTCAACCGATTAAAGTTACACGTAATAGCAATCTACATTACCAACTCACGTGCAATTAATCAATTAAAATCCACCAACTCATCGAGACAACTCTTAAAGCCAATAAATAAATTACACGTACCTGCTGCTAGATCCCGGATGTTACATTTGTGTGTTTGAAATTGAGACTTGAAATTTGATTCACAAGTTCATGTAAGTAATCTGCAGACCTACACACACTTAATTGCATATTATATTCAACAAATGACCAAAACCCATTAAAACACAGTTACGAACATATGAACACATACACATATTATTCGATATGAGGAAAAACTCAGATATTGATACTAAAATTAAACATATAACAGGAAATATATGAAATGGACTTACAAATTTTATCACAAATGATGAAAATCTGAGTTTGAATGTGATACTTCGTGATTAAGGAAATGGAATGTGTGAGTCGGTTCAAGAGATGAACAGTAGATAGGATTTTGAAAAAATGAATTTCAAATTTGAATTTCAACTTTGTAGTTGAAATTTCAAATACCCAAATTTTGAACCCGGCCCACTCACAAAAAAAAAATTTGGTTTTTATTTTAAGCCCATTTCATTAAAACTAAACTAAACACATATATACACACACAAAAAGATTTTCACTAAAAAAAATTAACAAAACAAAAAAAATATCAAATAAAAATTTTGTACAAAACAAAATAATATCAAAAAAAAATAGCAACAACTAAAAAAAATTTTAACAACAACAAAAACAAAAAAAATTTAACTAAAAACATTTAACAAAAACATAAATTGCTCCCCCTTGAAATTTGCAGTTAAGCTCCCCCTCAGATGTATATATCTTTTTAAATGACTGCTCCCCCTACAAAAATCAGATAAAAATTTATCAGATTTCTAAAAAACATATAAAAATATCTTTTTGCTCCCCTTGCATATGACAATCCAGATCTGTTAAACTCCGAAACATTTAAGCTTTAAATTCAAATGAGTTTAACATCAAATATTAATCAATATCAAAAATGTAAATTTAAAATTATAATTTGTAACTACTGAATGTTTAAATCTAGCGATTCAACATACCCAACTTGTATACCAAAAAGTTAAAACGTTTTTCATCTAAGGCTTTGGTAAACAAGTCAGCTAACTGATATTCATTAGGTACAAAATATAATTCTATATTACCCTTTTCTACATGATCTTTAATAAAATGATAGCGGATGTCGATGTGTTTGGTTTTAGAATGTTGCACCGGATTGGAAGCTATGGCTATTGCACTTTGAGAATCACAATAAATTGGAATCTTTTGTGGTGTAAACCTGTAGTCTTTGAGTTGGCTCTTCATCCACAACACTTGGGAACATCACAATGATACGACAACGTATTCAGCTTCCGCTGTAGACAGTGAACACAATGTTGTTTCTTGGATGACCAGCAGACGAGTTTGTCACCTAGAATTGGACTGCTCCGGATGTGCTTTTTCTATCCATTTTATCACATGCGCGATCAGCATCAGAAAAGGCAGTTAAAGTGAATGATGATTCTCGGGGATACCACAAACCTAAGTTTGGTGTTCCCTTTAGATATCTTAAAATTCTTTTTGCAGCAGCCAAATTTGATTCTGTAGGATGTGTCTGATATCTAGCACAAACACATGTAGCAAACATAATATCAGGTCTACTTGCAGTTAAATACATTAATGACCGAATAATGCCTCGATAATGAGTTACATCCACAGGTTTTCCTGAAATGTCCTCATCAAGTTTCTATTTGGAATCCGGAGCCATGGGAGTTTTCATAGGAGTACTATTTACCATGTTAAATTTCTTTAACATATCCTGAACATATTTGGACTGATTGATGAAAATTCCATCAGTCAGTTGTTTCACTTGTAAACCTAAGAAAAAATTGATTTCTCCCATCATGCTCATTTCAAAATTCTGGGACATTAAGAAAGCAAATTTCTTGCAAGATTCTGGATTAGTAGACCCAAATATTATATCATCTACATAGATTTGAATGACTATATCTGGACCCTGATGTTTTATAAACAAGGTTGTATCCACTGCACCTTTGTTAAATCCACATTTCAACAGATATGTTGAAAGTGCATCATACCAAGCACGAGGTGCTTGTTTAAGGCATACAGGGATTTATCTAAAGTATATACATGATCAGGTTTTGAAGGATCAGTAAACCCTTCAGGCTGATATGTATATACTTCGTCTGTCAGTTCCCCATTTTAAAACACAATTTTTACATCCATTTGATAAACAGTAAAGTTTTTATGAGCTGCAAAAGCCAAAAACATCTTAATAGCTACTATCGTAGCAACAGGAGCGAATGTTTCATCGTAATCAATCCCTTCTTGCTGACTGTATCCTTTGGCGATGAGGCGAGCCTTGTTACGAATGATGACACCGTGTTCATCCTTCTTATTCTTAAAGATCCAATTCCTGCTAATGATTGATTTATCTTTTGGTCGCTCTACCAATCTCCAGACCTTCAACCTTTTAAATTGTTTTAGCTCTTCTTCCATAGCCACGATCTAATCAGCATCCAGGAGAGCTTCTTTAACATTCTTTGGCACAATTTTACTAGAAAGTTTTAAAATAAGCACTCGTTCATGGTTGCCCTTCTGGTTTTTACTGAAGCTGAAGGATCACCTATGATGTTTTCATTTGGGTGATTCATTGTCCATTTAAAGGTATGTGCGTAAGGTTGAAGTTGGTCTTGATTGGGGTTTATGTCTACATAAGGAATTCGGCAGTTAGCTTCTGAGGTTGATCGTATATCAACTGAGATCGGAGTTTCTGAATTTTCAAAAGGAAAGGGTTTTCAAAAGATACTGGAGGTTGAATGGGTTGTACATTGTCAACAGGTAAATGTACGTCTGTCGTTGGAGCCTCTCCAGTTTCTTCTGAAATAGGTTGATGAGAATAATCTGAGACTACGACTGGATCTTCAGTAATCCTGTCAGGCACCAAATTTGAAACATTAGGTTTGGGCTGTTCAAAGTAGTCTTCATAAAAATTCTTGAACACTTTATTTAGATCTTTATTTTCTGCACTCTGTTCAGATGACTTCATAGAAGTCGGCTTGTTAAGATCGGGTCCTGAACTGGATGTTCAGAAGCCATTACAACTCCTTCATCGAATTTGACATTGACACTTTCATTAACTGTCTTTGTCCTCTTATTGTAGACTCGGAAGGCTACAGACTCCTTCAAATAACCAATGAAGATGCCCTCATCAGCTTTCTGACTAAACTTTCCCAGATTATCTTTGTCATTTAAGATGAAACACCTGCATCCAAAGACATGAAAAAATTTGACATTAGGTACTCGTTTATTTATTAATATATACGGAGTCATTCCGAATCTTTTGTTGATTATGGATCTGTTCTGCGTAAAACAAGCCGTTGCTACAGCTTCAGCCCAAAGGAATAATGGAAGGTTTCAATATGCCAACATTGTTCTTGCAGATTCCACTAGGGTGCGATTTCTTCGTTCATCGACACCGTTTGTTGTGGAGTGCGAGCTGCTGAGAATTGATGAGTTATTCCCACAGAACTTAGAAACGACTCGAGAGATTTGTTCTTGAATTCTGTCCTATTATCTGATCTAATGGTCTGAACTGAAAGCTGCAACTTGACTTGAATTCTGCGAATGAAGTCAATTATTATTTCGGTAGCATCAGATTTGGAACGCAGGAAGAATACCCATGTGTATCCAGAGTAGTCTTCGACTATTACCAACACATATCTCTTTTTGTTTATGCACTGCACTCGCATTGGTCCACACAAGTCCATATGAAGTAGTTCCAATGCTCTCGTTGACGAGTGTTCAGTTTTTGACTTGTGAGACGCTCTGACCATCTTTCCCTTTTCACTGGCTTCACACAACTGCTCTTTTTGAAACCTGAGAGTTGGAAGCCCTTTGACTAACCCACCTTTTGCAAGGTTGGTTAACTGTTTGAAATTCAAGTGAGAAAGGTGGTGATGCCATAGCCAAGAGACTTTAGATGTTGCTTTGGATAATAAGCAAACATCTTTCTTCAGATTGATTGATGCTAGGTCTATCGAGTACAGATTAGTTTTCCTATTCCCTGCAAGGATTTCCTTTCCTTCTCCAGATCTTATGCTGCACCGATTTGTTTTAAAACTGACCTCTAATCCTTTGTCGCAGAGTTGTCCAATGCTGAACAGATTGTGACCGAGACCGTCAACGTAGAACACTTTTTGTATCGTTATCTTGTCGTACTCAAGACTCCCATATCCTTTGATCGGACAGAATTGATCAATCCCGAAACGGACCGTCCCATAAAACTTAGCAACAAAGTTAGTGAGAGTTTCTTTCTGTCCGGTCATGTGCTTTAAGCAGCCGGAGTCAAGGTACCACACATGATTTACCTATAAGACGAAAGAAAACGTGAGGTACCCACTTATAGTTGGGTACTTCTGATTTCGGTAGATCATGTGGTTTGATATTCATCTTTTCATTAGATACTTCTTTTAATTTAGGAACCCACTTTTTAATAGTACGTTTCGGTATCCATTTTTGTACAGTTTGATGTGGAACTGATTTTGAAATTTGCTGCTTTGGAACCATTTCCTGTTTAAAAGAGGGATCCTTTTTCTTTGGTAGCCAAACGAACTTATCAGATTTAACATGCGTTGAATTACAAGGAGCAGAATTTAAAGTAAATAAGGCAGTTCGAGTGTATTTATTACATCATTTATCAGTAAAATTATTATAGACAAATTTTCCAATTGTCTAATCCTATCTGTAACATAGTTTCTTTGACTCTCCACTCTTGTCTTATACTCTTGTTTTTTAGTTCTCGCTGCTTCTTTTCCCATTCTTTCTTCCGAGAACCTTTCACAATATTATCTGACATACAAGAAACATGAGAATTAATCGTTTTAGAAATATGTTTATCCTATAAAATTCTCTTAGCTTTGGAAGTTTGGACCTTTTGTGCAATAGAGTCCTTTGAGGAAGATGATTCACCTTTTTCGTAAGTAGGAGTCACAAAATGAACTTTTGTTTTCTCCTTTTTCAGTTGTAAATTTGGTGAATGTTCCGATGAATCCTTTGAATCTGTAGATACTCTTTTCAGAATTCTAACAGGTTCTTTAGGTTTATCAAGTTCTTTGTCATGTAATGGTTTGACAAATTCATCTATTTTGACAAACATTTCTTCCAATGACTTAAAGTCCGAGTTCATATACAGATCAAAATCTTGTTCAGAATTAATAGAATCAAGTTGAATTGAAGGTGTTTGATTTGATTAAGATTTGTTTTCAGGCTGTTTTGTAACTTTTGTTCCAAAGATTTAATTTCAGCCTTAAGATTTTGATTTTCAACCTCAAAAGTTTTGATTTTCAATTCAAGATCAGAGTTTATCTTCTCAATAATTGATATTGGTAAATATGGCTTTTGAGAATGAGTAGTATTTTTAGATAAATCTTGGTCAGAATAAGTCAGAATATACTCCTCATAAGTACAAGAATTTTGATAAGATTTATTTATTCTGTTATAATCAACAAAATTTTGCATTTTATCAGATCTTAACCTTTTTGAATCTTCACTTGATTCTATTTAACCTGATGCTTTCATAAAAATCATTTGTAATCGTAAATTGATGTATCTGACAACATATAAAGTGGGTGAATTTGAAATAGCTTTTGTCAGATATTTAGGATTAGTCCAACCTATACCTAATTTAGAATTATAAAATTCGGTATCTTTAGGTTGATTTAAATATTTCGTTTGATCTGTTTGACCTCGTTTTATAAACTCATCTTCCAATGATTTAATTTTCTCGTAAAGTTTTGTTCTTTCATAAAAAATGGCATGATATTTTAAAGAATAACATGATGCTTCTAATTCAGCTAAATTCAGTTTTTCTGTCAGGTCAGATATATTGCTATTCAGTTTCTGGATTTGACTTTGAAGATTATTTGCTTTAGCTTGTAAATTTGATACAACTCATAACGCTAATGCCTTATCCTTGGAAAAATCTAACACTAACACATGTTCTTGATTTAGTTTGTTTTCCAAGGAATGAACATTTTTCTTTTCGAGTTTTAAAGACTTTTCAAACTTCTTTAGCATGTAAGCCATTTGAGTCAGTTTTTGTTCTAGCATACAAGAGTCATCATTTTCAGAATCAGAGTTAGTTTGTACCTCAGGTGTCTCTGAACTCTCTGATGTATCTGAATCTGAGTCATCATTTTCTTTATCCTTGCTGTCGCCAGCATCTCCGGTTGCCATCAGTGCTACTTCTTCAGTCAGTTCCTCATTAGACTTTTCTTTCACTTCTTTCTCCTCACCGGTCAACCCTACCCAAACTTCATCTTCTGCTAACATCGCAGACTCACTAAATTCTGATTCATTAAAAACTTCTGACTTTAGACAGATGTGTGCATCTTCATCGAAGATGTCTTCATCCTCTGATAGTTGAAGCAGGTGATAATCTTCAGCCATTAGAGCTTTGCCAGCTTCCTTTTCCTTTGCTAGAAGCGCCTTTCTAGTGTAGTATTTTGAATTTTTCACTACAGACATTCTACATTCTCTAGCATAATGACCCGACTTGCCACACTTGTAGGACTTTTGCTTTGAGTCCTTCTTGGCTGACTTTTCAGATTTATCATATTTGTCCGTTTTATTTCCATTGCTTTCACCTGACTTGTCATATTTGTCCTAATTGTCAAACTTTCGTGAGCCTGTTTTTGTATCTCATCTTGTTGTTGGTTAGTTTTCGGTAAAACTTCTTCTGAAATGCCTTTGTCAGTAAGACCATTTGTTTCTTCATTTCCTCAATTTCAAAATCAGTTGAGCAATCTGATGAGTCTGATTCAGATGAACTGCTGGTTAGAACTACTCATTTCTCCTTCTTTAGCTTGTATTTGTATTTCTTATCTGCCAGCAACGCTAAAGGATCAGCAATTTCTTTTTCAGCATTTTTCTTTCAGGACATCTTCCTTAAAACAATTTCCTGATAGTTGTTAAGGTTTTCTGAAAGCTTGATTTTCCAGAAATTACACAACCATGGCATATAGAGTAACACTCAAACAGATTTATCAATGAATAATACTCTATTGGGTGAAGAAGATGAAATGCTCTGAGAGAATATATCACTGCAATATTTCTTTCTTCAACAACAACAAAACCTCCATCTCTTTTTGCTTTTATAACCAAAGAGACTTTGGGAAAATTACATAACAGGTCCTTGGACTTTAAACATTACATAAACAAATACATAACTAGAAATTAAATTATTACAAACTAAAGATATTAACTAGAAGTTGAAATAAATATGTCTAACAATTCTCCCCCTATTTCAATTCTAGCTAATACTTCAAAAACTTCAAATGTCTTGCCTCGGCTGAAGATAGACCTCAAATCGTCTTATGTATTCTCGGAGGGTTAAACGATCGTCAATCAGCTCAATACCTCTCCTTATCTCATTGCTTTCCTCAAGAGGAAGACGAAGTGAAGAAGGCAAGCTATTGTCTTGTTCAAGATGCTCATGAAGGCCACTTCTGATCAGCCTCAATGTTCCATCTGAATAGGCAGCTATTTCTTCGAATCTCATGAAGCACTTTTCATTCTTGATATTTTAGAACACAACTCCATGTTCAGGCTTTAGAAGAACCTTAAATTAAGGGTGTTGGAGAATTTGTGGAAACTCATATCGAGGAGCTGCCAGACCTACACGACTACTTAGGTCTTCTACTACCATTTGGAAATCTTTGACTATCATGGACACGGAGATGCGACGCATACATCGGAGAAACGCCATTATAGCACAAATGCGTGGCTTACTTGCCCTTGCCTTCTTTAGACGAAGAAGCAGCCACTCAAGATCGTCGAATTCAAGATTATCCAGATCTGGCTCACCAAACATAGACACATCATCGTTTTTCGGACAACAGTAAATGATGGAGACCAGATTTTGGAAATCTTGTTGCATGAAATATCTTTGATCTTTTTAATTCGAACATTAGACTTGACTCTTTGTATTTCTTGAGGATAACGAAGCATCACAACTTCATACTCCATTTGCTCTGACCTTGGACGTTCATCGAGCCTCGGTAGCCACCTTTTAGAAATCTTCCCAACCGATTCCTTAGAGAACATAAAGTCCAAATGATGTTCAAGAAATGGATAGAGAAGATTTTCAATATACATCTTTTTGATGTACTTCTTTCTCTCTTGCTTCTTGTGTCTCTTTCTTTCAGCCTGATTTGTACGTTCAGTTGGCTCTCGAGAAACGCGAAGGTATTCATGGGCCTTTTCAACTGTCATGGCTCTCCATTTTTCCTTTTCTGAATCAAAGAGACCCCCATCGACCAATGCATCAACCCATTCTTCTTCTTTTTCAGCAAGCTGTTCTTCAGTGAAGGTTGGAGCTGAAGAAGATTGTCCTACCTCTGAAGAAACAAAGAATTCTCTAATCCTTCCGGACGTAAGTTTTGTTCGGACGATTCTTTCCTCAAAGGCATCGACTGTTGTGGCACGGTTCACAGATGGAATGGGAGAAGTCATGGATTCAGTTGGGTTTTCAGATGGAATTTCTTCTTTGGGAATCAGGAGATCATCATCGGAGTCGTCTGAGAATATTTCAATAATTTCATGACCGGATGGATTCAGATCCGATTCAGATGGCTCAAAAACTATCATAGCACGAGACAAATATTGAATGTTGTGAGCTTCAGACTCTATGACCTTTTCTAAATCCTCTGAACTCTGATCTTCCCCTATGACAGCTGAAATTTGCCTTTCACTTACTATGGCAGCCTCAGAAGGTGTAGATACCCACTGCGTTTTCTCCCTCTTAGGAGGACCCTTATCCTCAGGGTCATCATGACGACGTTTAAGTCCTTGGGCAGCGGGCCTGCAAGATTGTTCCAGGCTAGCCAAACTCTGTTGCATGACGGATAACTGGGACTGTAGCTCTTTAAACTTTGATTCCAGCGATGAGTACAGTTGAACCAGTGAAACTGTAGCCGCCTCGACCTGAGAACTGATAAGAGTGGAGATTTCTGCACGGAAGGCTCTCAGATCGGCTTTCGTGACAAAATCATTACTCTGGACTGGTACGGGAGAAGGAGGAACCTGTCCTGGTGGCGGCACCGAGGAGGAGGTTGGATCCTTACCCTTCAGAAGACGAAGGATAGCCCCAAACTGCTCCTCCTGGTATGCCTTTAAAGCATCCAGGTCTGCTCGTGTAACCCGGGGTTCACGTAGATCCCCCGTTTCCACCTCAGGTGTAGTACCTGGTTGTCCAGCTGTCACAGTTGGCAAAACGTTAGCTGTGGCTGGAATTCTTTCCGTCATTTCCGCCACACTTGTGGTGTGAGCGGATCCGGAAGTTCCGGATGTCACAAAGACATCAGATGATGCAACAGGTGTCCTAAAGTGTGTATAATGACGTGTGGGGCTAAGCGTGCTCATTAAAGACGGTGACGATCGGGGCGGGGATCGTCGTATTTCAACACCTCCTGTCTCCAAATGAGACAGTGGTGGCATATGTGGAATTTCCCCGTGCGCAATTGAAACACTGGTCTGTTGAGAGACCAGTGAGTGGCTAGGTTGGGGTGTGCATTCGGCCATTGGGCTAATGGCCTTAGACTGACTTGCCCGGATTTGACTTGGTTGGGGTTCACCCTCCGCACTCTCTAACCTCTCGGCGCTCCCTGATTGATCGTCTCTCGGACTCAGAAGCACAAAGTCCATAATAGCCTCACGCTCAGTTTCAAAGATTATCTCTGCTGCAGTTAAGTCTTCTACCACTCCTTCAGAAGTTGGGATATCAAAAGGAATATGTTCAGCGGTAGGACTTGATCGTTCTTCTGCTGTGTGCACCGGTTGGGACTCCATATTTGGGGATGGACCTGGTGCGGGAATGTCATGAGCTTTCTTTGATCTGATGGCCCGTCTTGGCTTTGTAGCTAGATGCTGTAATTGTGACGGCGCAACAACTGCTTCTTCTTCAGGTGTTACTTCCAGCCCAGCTCCCTCAATTACTTCTAATCTTTCTATTTCCATCCCGGCTTCCTCAGCTCCCTCTACTCTCTCTACGTCCAGCTCGGCTCCCTCAGCTACTCCTACTCTCACGACTTCCATCCTGGCTCCCTCAGAACTTGCAGAACTATCAGAACCATCATCTCCCCCTGCACCCTCAGAAATCACAGAACTCTCACTCCTGCCAGCTTGGGAAGGCTGTCCCGGTGCTGGGGCAGCCATAGCTGGATAATTAAGTCCTATATACTCTCTTACTCGAGTGCTCGATTGATCAGCATGCGCTAAGAGTTCTTGCGGGAGAGGACGAATCACAATGCCTTGTTGAACAGGATGAGGCTTCAGAAATCCCAAGGAGTAGACGGGATAAATCGGATTCTTGAGTCTTGGAAAAATCGTCCTTGGATGTGTGTCCATGAAATATCTGACAAAGAGTTGGAAAAATATTTGGAAAGGAATGTATCTTTGCTTCTTTTTGTCATTAGCTTTATCTTGAATATATTCACTGATTTCTTCCCAGACAAAGTTACCGTAGTCAAAATGACGATCAAATACAAACGAGTGAAACATTCGAAGCGTAGCCACACTTCCAGCGTCATGGCCAGATGTTTTCCCTGTCATGCACTTGGTCAGGATATTCCAGATGACGAACCATAGACCCTGAAGACCTTTGGTTTTGAATTGAGAGATTCTTGATAAAGGACCATGATATCCCATGCTAAGAATGTCTGCACATAACGTATCGACTTCCACCAGAGGATCAAAGTCGAGTTTGCCTTGGATTGCATTTGCAGTGGGAAGTCGCAAGATATTGCGCAGCATGGGAAGAGAAAGTGTAACAGTCAGATTGTCGATCTTGGTTTGAAATAAATCTTCGCCATTTAGAGTAATAATTTCCAAATAATTCCAGAACTGCTGAAGATAGATTTTCGGAACGGATTCAGCAGCAGTCAAAGCATGGTTGATCCGGTGGCCCTGAATGACGTCATAGACAACATTTTTGACTTTAAAGAAAGACTCGGGGTCTAACTTCCAGTTGTTTGCTAAATGGGATACCAAAAGATCGGAGTCTAACAACTGATATGCTTGAGCAGCCATGTGAATTCTGTTGAAAAGAATAAGAATTGGTTAATCAAACAGAATAGATAAAAATGACATTTAATAGATAAGGGATAAAGTGTTACATAACATCAGTTGAAACAGTTTGGGCGTCTTAAACTAACTTTATCCCACGAAAAAGATGAAAACAAAAACAAAAATAAATAACAATAAATCATAATTCCACAATTTAAAATTAAGAAGAAGAAAAAGGAAATAAGAATGAAAAAAAATGAAAGAAAGAAAAGAAACATTAATAAAAAAAAAATAAAGAAAAAGAATTATAGAATAAAGAAAAAAAATTAAGATAAAATACAAGAAAAAGAAAAAAATTTGAGCTAAAGAAAAAAATAAACTAAAAGATAAACTAAAAAATAATAAATAATAAATGAGGTAAAATAATAAATAAAAATAAAATAAATAAACAAATAAACAAATAAAAACAAAAACAAAAAAAATAACAAAAAAATAAGTAAAACAAAATAAAATACCAAAATAATAATAATAATAATAATAATATATAACCAAAAACAGTTTTATTTTTTAAAAAAAATGAATAAACTAAAAAATGAATAAACAAAAAAACAAACAAACAAAACAAAAAAAATGAAATTACCGAAACGTATGTTAAAATTGAACTACTGAAACTGTGGTTGAAATTGAAAGTAACCACTACGGGAACCCATTGAAGAATGGGTTTTTTCAGGTTAGCACAGGATGGAATTCCAGTTATATGTAACAGAATATTTGCAGGAACCCATTTTTTATTAGTGTCAGTATTAGATGCAGAAATCTTTTGGACCCATTTGAATATTGGACTTTTGGATTTTGTTTCAACTATGGGTTGTTTGGAGCCCTCAGATTTGGTCTGTTCAACAGGCCTTTTCTTTGTCCAGACTTTGGTGCATTTGATTTCCTTTGATTTTACATGACATTTTTCAAGTTTTGAATTATTCTTTTCAGGAAAAGAAGAACATGAAGTAGATAAACATGAACCAACAAGGTTTTTCATTACAGAACAATGTTTTGAAAGTCGGTTTACATTCATGTTTTTCCCTACTACATTTAATCTACTTCTTGAAATAGAATTGTCGGAAATGACATGCAATGGCACAGATGCCTTCTTGAAAAATGAAGCTTGCTTGACTGCTCTTTGGGAATCATTCAGATGATCTGTAACATCAGACAATTTTGAATCAGTGAAATGTGAACTCTTAGAATGAGAAGAAATTCGTGAGTGACTGAGTTTCACGGAATACTTGTGATTCTTTGTAGAAGAATGTCTAGTATCCTTTGAAACTTTGGTTTTAAGATTTGTTGAGCACTCACCTTTGAGAATTCTTGGAGGAAATTCCAATATTTCTTTGCCTTTTGCAACATTTGGTAAAGCGGTGTTTTTGGTAATTTTACCTGACACTGCTAAAACCTTTGCTTTTGATTTATTGGAGAGAGTGGAGAGTTTGATTTGTTTCAGTTGAGAGATTTCATTTTCCAAATCCTTGATGATAGATAGGTATGAAGCCAGGTCATCATCATTGGATTTGAGTTGAATTTTAAAATTTTGTTCTTTGATTAAGAACAATTTTCTCTCTTTTTCAAAAACGATTCTTTGATCATTCGCCAATTCTACCGAAGGTTGGGTGTGAAAGGAGGAAATTTGAAATTGTAAGTCTGAGTGAAAACCTTGATACACGGTGTCCAAAACTGTTTGTTCAAAACCTTTGCAAATACAATTCTCCTCAGCTTTCAAAATATCTTTTTCAAGACGTGTGATTTGATTTTGAAGAATGAAGGTGGGAATGTAGGAATGAGATGTTGATGCAACATGTTTAGCATCCATTTCTGACTTTGAGTAACTATGTATGTAGTCATCCGATAGAGTGGGATCTCTAGTGGAATGACTGTCATTTAGTCGCTCATAACCAAAGATGTATGCTCGTTTTCGCAAACTTTTCGTTTGGAATCTTCCTCATTTAAGGCATCTTCCGTTGAACGATGGAAAACTGCCTTGAAACCATGTCCCATGTAATTGTGATCATATAAGGTAGGTAAAGTGTTTAATACCTTGTTAAGAATTTTGGGACTTTCATACCCAATACCTTCCTTAGAATGATAGAAACGAGTCTCTTTCGGTTTATTCATGTGGATGGTCTGATCAGTTTGACCACGTTTCAGAAATTCATCCTCAAGGGATTTTATTTTTGCATACAACTCCACTCTTTCGTTGGAAATCATTTTGAACTTTTGTGCATTCCGAGAGTTTTCACATGAGATGGATTCAAATTTGTTTGATACTTCAGAAAGCTGAGATTTCAATGAATTGTTCTCTTCTTTAATTTTATTTGAAGTTTCAATTAAAGAATAATTCATATCATTAATCTTGACCATGTCTATCTGAATATTTGAGTTTTCACTTTTTATTTTGAGCAGTTGATTATCAAAAGTGTGAGACTTTTCCTTTTCAAGCAAAATTTTCTGTTTGAGAGAATGATATTTTTCAGTGAGAATTTTGAAATCATGGAATAATTTGAATTCAAATTCAGAAGGTACCTCACTGGACTCGCCATCAGATGAGATGAAGTCTTTGTCGTTAGTTATTAGACAGGATGATGTGGACGTCTCTTCAACCTGTTCATCATCTGAAGCATATCTTTCCTCACGTCCTTCACTCCTTTCAGCTCTGGAATCCACGAGCTGTTCTTGAACCACCTGCATATCTGGCCCTAGATGACCAGAGTTGAGACCGAAGATGTCAGCCACATAACATGGGACATCGTTAGCTCCATCATTTTCATCATTTTTAATGCTGATCGTCCATCCAATAGTCATCCTCTGCTACTAGAGCTTGACCACCATCTTTCCTTTCAATCATTGCCAGTTTTCGACGATAGTAGTCAGCGTTTCGTTGGAAAGGTTTAACACATTCTCTGGCAAAGTGACCCAGTTCACCACACTTGTAACAGACAAGACTCTTTCCAGATTTTACATTCTTTTCTTCAGGTCTGTTCCTTTTGTCTCCTCCAGCTAGCCTCTCAATTTGTTCCTCATCAGGATTGCGATAGTCATCTCGATGATTATCACGCCTCTCTTCCCTCTCTACTTTCCGTTCATCTTTGTGATCCCCTCGTGGTTCCTCACGACACTCATTTCGTCTGGGTTCACGGGTATTGTTTCTCTCTTCTCTGAAACTACGATCCGTTCGCTCTTCCCTGCGCATACGCGGCCCCGTTTCATATCTCAAGTTGTTGTTGGTCTTTTTCTTAAAGAACCGCAGATTAAACTTGTTGGATAGAAAAGCGAGTTGATCACGGAGGTCTACCATTTCAGAGTCCGAGGAATTGTCAGGTTCATGGCTTGACTGACCCATTTGAGGATCTTTGTAGGAGAAAGGCATGGCTGGAGATTTGTCTTTGTTATCAGTGATCAGTGCAAGTGAATCATTCACTGGTCTGGTTCCACTTGCAGATAATGACTCAACCTTGTTTCTTATAACTATATGATCATCAACATCGTCTTGAAATTCTTGCAGATTTTCAAATAAGAAATGGATATTGATATCATTCAGATCATGAGTCCTCTTTACTTTGCGACATGTAGAGTTCCATTCAGGACGAAGCGAAGCAAGAAAACGAATATTGATGTCGTCCTGTGAGGTGTTGACTTTGCATTTTTTCAATTCGTTCAAAACGGAGCAGAAACGATTGTAAGTGCTTTCAAGAGTTTTCCCATCACGTGCCTTGAACTTAGAGAAAGCAGATTTGATGTTCTCCCTTTTCATTTTGTCGCCCTTTTCAGACCCTCGCATTTGGTGAGCAACTTCATCCCACATTGCCTTGCCAGTCTCTTGACTGTCAATACTGTTGAGAATGGGTTGGGAAAGGCTTGTAGGAGATAATTCTCTAACTGGATGTCAGCTTTGGCTCTAAGTCGATCCTATTCAGTCTGAGGCCCTCGTGGTTCACGAAGTTCTGGAATTTGTGGATCATGATCGGGTTTGGCAGGTATGATGGTGAAATATTATGCAGGACCTTCTTCAAGGGATTTAAGCATCAAAGAGCCCAGATCATGCAGCGCAAGAAACCTTAGAAACCTTCTCTTTCATTGATCGTATTCTCCATGATACAGAACCGGTGGACGAATATCCGTTCCCAAAATTAGAGCCTCGTTTGCCATGTTTGATTTTGAAAGATTGATCTTAGAATTGGAAACTTGGAGATGATTTTTTTTAATTTTTAATAATATAAAATAAATGAAAATAAAGAAATAAATAAAAATAAAATAAAAACTTGTAACCTGAAACAAATATTTGGAGAATTAAAAAGATTAAAAAAAAAACAGTGGAGATACTGAAACCTTGGGTACTGAAACCTTAGAGTAGTGAAACCTTGATGAAACCTTAGTACCGAAACCTTTGGTATAGAAACCTTGGTATAGAAACATTGGTACCGAAACCTTGGTATAGAAACCTTGGTACTGAAACCTTGGTATAGAAACCTTGGTACTGAAACCTTGGTATAGAAACTGTTGTACCGAAACCTTGGTATAGAAACTGTTATACCGAAACCTTGGTATAGAAACTGTTATACCGAAACCTTTGATATAGAAACTTTGTACTGAAACCTTGATGAGTACCGAAACTTTTGAGAAAAGTACTTAGTACCGAAACCTTGATAAAACTACCGAAACCTTTGAGGTTTCGGTATATGTTGCTGAAACCTTTCTTATATATACCGAAACCTTGGACCTACCGAGATCTTGAAATACTACCGAAACCTTTAAAGAGGAAACCCTTTTTGCTACTTTCTGCACTTGTTTTCAAGACAGAAACTTTTTTCCAAATACAGAGACGTACTGAAACCTTTGTGGTTTCGGTATTTTCAAGATTCCAGGATTTTCAATGTTTTTCACACAATACAAATTTTAAATCTCAGAAATAGCAGATATATGGCACAAGTATTTCAATTTCGGTGCAAATAAGTTTGTTTGACACAAAAATTTTGAAAATTTTGGTCAAATTCTTTGGTACAGTACGCAGAGACGAACAGATGGTTTCAACAAAAATAATTCATTTACTCCATGAAAAAGATGTTCTTTTTCACAATAACATATTCTTGATGACTAATAACAACATACAAATGATATTTAAGCAGAAGATCAGAGATTTGGACCTTTTTGAGAAAAAGGAGATGAAAAGCAGGTTACGTTTTTTGAACACAGCTCCAAGTTGAAATCAAATTCCAAGCTCTGATACCAAATGAAAGCTTGATTTCCCAGAAATTACACAACCATGGCATATAGAGTAACACTCAAACAGATTTATCAATGAAAAATACTCTATTGGGTAAAGAAGATGAAATGCTCTGAGAGAATATATCACTGCAATATTTCTTTCTTCAACAACAACAAAACCTCCATCTCTTTTGGCTTTTATAACAAAAGAGACTTTTGGAAAATTACATAACAGGTCCTTGGACTTTAAACATTACATAAACAAATAGATAACTAGAAATTAAATTATTACAAACTAAAGATATTAACTAGAAGTTGAAATAAATATGTCTAACATTTTCAAACACCATATGAAAGTCCATGTCCTCAATATCTTTGGTCTGCTGAATTATCATTGCGTACTTTTCCCATTCTGGATTTAGTTCGTTCAGGAATTTAACATTGATGTCTAAGTTGGACTTTATGACACCATTCCTTTCCATTTCACTGACTAAGCTGACAAACCTCAAGTATGTACTCTCCAGCAGTTCCCCTTCTCTAGCTCTGAAGTTCTCGAACGTCAATAAACTGTTTCGGGCTCTGTTTGTTGCTGACCTGTCTGATCCCCTTATCAACTTACAAACCTCATCCCAGATGGATTTGGCTGTTTTGGTAATTGTCAGACAGGTGTATATATCATTTGGGATGGATATCAGCAACAATTTTCTAGCTGTTTTGTCCCCAAGTTTTCTACGCTTTTGTGCCTCTGTTAGGTTAGTGACCTCAACGGTTCTTTCAGGTATTGGAGGGTTGCCGGTGGGTACAACAGGTATTGTTTCAAGAAACACAGCCGGTCCGTCATTAAGGGACTTCAGCATCTTATCAGACAGGTCGTGGAAATTTATGAACTCAAGAAATCTCTAACTCCATTGTACATATTCTCCTCGGTACAGGATTGGAGGTTTTGTTTCCGACCCCTTGGCTAGTGCGTCTATCGACATGTTGACTGAATTACAAGAATCTTCCAAGATCTTTTAAATGAGATTTTGATTGAATTTGAAAATTTGATTCAACTTGAATATAAGTTGATCAAACTCGAATAATTGTTTGCTGAAACTCGATCAAAGAGTGTGAAAAACTCGAATAAAGAATGTACTCAACTCGAATCTAGAAAAATTAGTCAATTAGTATAATGATGCAACTCAAATTAAACTTCTATAAAACTCGAATCAAGTGTGAGTCAACTCGGATCAAATGTTAGTCAACTCGAATCAAATGTAAGTCAACTCGAATCAAATGTGAATAAACTCGAATGAAAGTGAGAGTAAACTCGAATGATATGACTGATGATTGAGTAAACTCGAATTATAATTGAAATCCAGGTATAATTATTTTGTAAAACTCGATTGAGTTTTCAAGTCAACTCGAATATGTTTTCAAGTCAACTCGAATATAAATTTGTTCAACTCAATTAAAAATGGTTTTCAACTCGATTACCACATGAATAATGTGTTATTCGAGTTTTCTGATTGTTTTCTGAAATTTTAAGTACAGAATTCAATATATTCAGTAAAAATGCTTCAATTGATTTCAATTTGATATCGAAGGTAAGGTTTTTTATTTCAAACACTTTTTCTGAAAACACTTAGGTTAAAAACCGATTAAACCCCTTCATTTTCACAAGAACTGTGAAGAACAATGGATTTTTCAAAATTTCAGAAAATTCAATGAATCTTTTTAAGTGTTTGGAATTTCAGATTAAGCTTATGATCAATCTGATCGATTTTCAAATACCTTCCTTCGATCCAAATTTCAACAACCAAGATCAACAGAATCAAAAACCCTAATCGAATTTTCAATTTCTGGAAAAAACGATAGAACAGTAACCGGTTTGCAATTTTCAATCAAAAAATCATTCCTATGCTCTGATACCAATTGTAATTCATGTATATTCAATCAATAATCATAAACAATCAATTAATAACATAAAATCAATACTAACCGAATGATTATGATTTCCAAAATTGATTACAGATAGATGAGAATGAACTGTAGCCCTAGAATCCTTTCACGGATTTCAGTGCAAATGGCAAAATGATTATGTCGGTTATCACATTTACAAAAGTCAAACTTCTATTTATACCAAAATAAAACTATGCACTATTTACATATTAAACATTAGACTTATTTATTTCATCAATTATAAAATAAGATCTAACAAACTTTGAACCAATCTTTAAGTGCTTAACCCCTTAAACTTCAAAATATAAACATATGAACCTTTGGAATTATTAAAAATTCACAAACTCTCTGATTTGTGTAGAATATGCACAAATTAGCAATATAATATACTGAAATTGCATACTATGGCAATGATATTTCAAATTAAGCCGATTTTTGTTAAAACTTTCACAACACATCAAAAACCTTCTAAAAACATTATTTATGTAAAACATTACGCCTCTTGCCGCTAATTTGTATTTTCATTTGTTAAAGTGTTTTTTTTTTTTGCATAAAATAGCAATGAACTTTCATTTGACTTCCGATTTTGATGACACATTTTGTTAAAATTCTAAAAACCTTAGAAAAGACCAAATATATAAACACATTTCATCAATCATTGATATTTTATACTTTTGGCATTAAAATACCAAAAGTTTGTTTAAAATAGTAATGAACTTTCATTTGATGTCAGATTTCAATGATTCATTTGCAATACATCCAAAATTCTTTAAAAACATCAAATATTTATAATCATTTCATATTTCATTGCTATTTCTTGATTTGGTACATTAAATTCTCATTTATTCATTATTTGACTTTTAAAAATCAATTATGAGACTTTTGTTAGATTCATCAATTTTGACAATTTTATTTACATATTTTAACAATATATTGACACCAAGCCTAGAGTTGAGCTAGCGAGAGCCACAAAACTGGTTTTATTAAACACACTCATGTAAAGAAACTTGACATATTTTAACAATTATCAAATGCAAACGTCACAAGTACTTGACATATAGACATAATCGAGAATTGAAACCTATAGAGTACTCGACATACACATACACACATACCAAATTCATTGTATAAAAGCTTATTCAAATAGCTATAAATAAGAAAAAATGTATTTACCGAATTATTTTATGAATAGAAACCCCCAGAGATTGTTGCAGCAGTAACTCTTAACATTAAAAACTGTTCATGCTCCCAGGCTACCTACATGTCACAACCTTAGCATATCAATTTTTATTTTAAACATGCTTAGTTGTTTGGTAAATGTAAAATGTCATACGGAAATTTACAGCTGACCTCATAACAATACTCGTAAAAAAACAACAAATTACAATCATATGTTAAGCATCTTTTGATTACTAATGTATTTTTACTATTCATATCATAAGAGAACATTTAGCTAAAAAAATAGTTCAGAGGAAGCTTAGGGGCCAAACCTTACAGGTAAACCTGAATGAATAGGGAAGATCCTTCAAATCCCCTTAACCATCAACTTAGACCGGTGAAAATATGGTTAACAATCTCCTTACCGGAAACATATTATTCAAACAAGTACATTTGTTTTTAAATTAGCAGAGAATTACCAACTTAAACATACAAGCATGATTCACAACAACAGCAATATGTGTCAAATCTTTGAGAGGAAGTACAACATCAAACTATTCAAGTAAACATAATTTGTTTTTACCTCTATTCCAAAACCATTAGTACAAGAAGATCTGTTACCACTATACTTATATCTCCTTTGAAATTTCATATTTCCTTCAGACATAAATTAGTTCATATTATTCTAATGTAATGTTGATCATTAAATTAGGGGTGAGCATGAATAAGTTTGGTTCGGTTTAGCTCTAAGAAACCATTTGGGTTTGATTTCTAGGTGGTTTGCTTTTTCGGTTTTGTTTTTATGGAGTTCGATTTATTTTGGAGATTTGAAGTCATAATTCAAAAGAATGAAAGAATAAATAAATAACTCGAATGAAAGAATAAATAAATAAATCACTCAACCAGTAACCACTTAACTCTAAATAACGTAGCTTAACAAATACACGTTGGTTAGATTTTAAATTTTTTACATTGTTTTCAGAAAATTTTAGGCGAATGTTAATAAAAAGAAGTTCTAAATAAGCAAGATAAAATCTAAGAAGAAAACTAACTTAGGATCATTAGCATAAAAATGATGGACATTGTATCTCAATATCTCCCTTCTTGGTAGCATTGGCATAAGTTCATGATATAGGAGTAAAGATAAAAGAGACGTGCACAAGTTGAAATAAATTAAGTACTTACCAATGTGAATTAAATGAGTAGCCAAAATTTCGACCACTAAAAAAACATAAATTATCAAATCAGCTTGGAAGATGAAAAGCAGGTCCATTGACCTGAGCAATAAGCTACTAAAGAGCCATTACTAATAATGCTTCTAAAACATGTGATCAAAGCACACACAATCATTAGTCCCCAAATCACACAAACACAACAAAATATTGAAAAAATTGTCATAGTGTAACATGTTTTTAGTAAGAATGATTTTACCTTTCATTAGTGGCTCCTTTGCTTTCTTAGAAGGTTTTGCCTCCTTTTTAGAAGTTTCAGAGGAACCCTCACCATTTATCCATTTAATTCTGAGTTACTGGAGGGAATTTGTTGATTAATTGATCAATTGAACATCCAAATTCTCCATTTACCCATTAATTCTACAATATAATCAGTAAAATAGAATATGCATGTGTGTGTGTTGTGAAGGCATCGACCAGTGTTTGTGTGTGTGTGAAGTCCAAGAATTAAATATGAGTTTGGAAGTGTTCTTTGTTCAGTAACTCAACAGGCCCTAATCATAATATAGATTAGCTACGTGTTATGTGTGAGTTAATACAGCCAACATCCTTAATCAATCTAAAAATCAGAATGTTTTGTGGTTGAAGGTAATTACGTAAGTCAACATTAAGCTGATTCTCAAACTACTATAAGTCCAGTAACTCGATTGTTCAATATTCCTTAACTCGCAAATAAAGTCCCTCAACTCACATTCAATAGACCTTAACATGTATGCATATAAATATAGTTAAAATGTGTGTGTTTGGGCACGAAAGTACCAGCAATAACAGCTCCACAACCCTCTAATTCGATTGCAAAACCGAATCTATTGTGTGTGTGTGTGATGTTGAGTCGGTGACTCAACATTATGTTGAGTCACGGACTACTTTAATTCCAGTGGCAGAAGCCCCCAATAGTCTATTAAATTCAAGTAATTAGTGTATTTTGTGTGCTGTAAAATAGAAGCAAAATTAGCAAAACAACATCCCAATAATCGCTTCGTGTCCGAAACAGAAATGAAATATCAGCAACGACAACATCCCTTTTATTGTTATTTAAAAGCTAAATGCTTTAGTAGTGTATGTGTGTGACACTACGGCAACTACATCAGCCTTAATGTGTATGTTTATATGCTAAATGTCGGAGTAAAGTGTGCATGATCGAGGCTAAAAATAGTATGAATATTAGTAGCCCTGATAGTAAAATAAAAACATGAGTTTTGTGTGTTTGGGTGCTGGAAAACAAAAGGAAATCGCAGCAGTAGCAACCCCTTTTATTGAGGAATATATACTTAGTGTTGTGATGTGTTTGTTGACTTAAAACAACAATGACAACACCAATTATGTATGTGTGTGTGTGCATATATATATATATATATATATATATATATATATATATATATATATATATATATATATATATATATATATATATATAGTGTGTGCTTGGGTGCTGGAAAACAAAAGGAAATCGCAGCAGTAGCAACCCCTTTTATTGAGGAATATATACTTCGTGTTGTGATGTGTTTGTTGACCGTAAAACAACAATGACAATCAATTGTAATGTGTGTCCTTTGTGTGTGTGTGCAGATATATATATAATATATATATATATATATATATATATTTATAGAATACGTAATATATAAATAATATTATATATATATATATATATATATAATATATATATATATATATATATATATACACACACACATGAAGTTATAGGACTCCCTAGTTTATAAGTTAACCATAACATATTCATCCATCCATTCAGAGATGCATCACTCAGTCACCTCTGTTCCTAAAGAAAGACCATTTTTAATATCTACATATAGTTTTACTTGACTTAATAACAATGTATACACCTGGTTAATAATTTGACATATACACTTAACTGTTTTTTTATTGGAAGCTATTTTAAAATTTTTCTTTTTGCTAATTCAACTGTTACAGTTTTCATGGGAGAGAGAATAAGTAACATATTCGATATTTAAACTCAAAACTTGACAATCAAATATGTGGTTATCCAAATCTCAAATAGAAAAATCACAAAAAAATGAGTGAGAATCTTGAGATCTTATTACCAAAAGAAAGAACGACCGTGACAGGACACGTTAACAGCTCCTATCGAGTCCTTTTTATGCTAATTCATACCAATGTAGTAACTAATTTCTAAACTAATTACACAATTGACAGGAATAGAGAAAGTACATAATTCCCTTTGCTTTCAATTCACCAAAACCCAACAAACTCCACTTTGAATTGAAAACCAAAGAACTCGTAAAAATGCAAAACCGAAATATATATAAAGTGTGTTTCCGTAACACGAACTACACTTACTTGGAAACACCCTTTTGAAGCCAATTTTCCTCATCAAAGCAACCAAAACCCAAATCAGCAACCAATTTTGGCACCACACCCAATCTCCTGGAGAGGAAAAAAAAATACCCGATGGGCTAACTAAATCGGATTTACCCCAAAACAACAAATATAAAGACCCAAACCAACAATCCAGAAAATCTGTGCACAAACTTAAAGACGACAATCCAAACAATGCCAGAGCGCATGATTCTAATCTTCACCTTCCTTTGCAACCTCTTAAAATTCAAAATGAATGATCACATCTGATAACTTTTATTTCAACATCAACCAAACAAAAAGTACAAGTGAGACCGAGAGAAAGCACAAGATACAGAATGCAATGGCTGGTTGGAAAGTCACATAATGTGAGATGTAGAGGAAGCTGAAAACACAGAGAGTGAGATCAAGATCTTACCTTCTACCAACTGGTTGGCTGTATGTGTTAGGATCAATTGCACGAGAGTAATAATGTAGTCGATTGGAGAGCTTGGTCGACGGTCTTGAGAAAGCCTGTTGATACACCCGGTGTCACGACAGAAGTCTAGTTTTGTAATTGATAGTCTTTTGTAATAGATAGGGCCTTATTAGTACAAGTCATGATTATATGTTCATGTTTATGTCTTAAGTTCATGATTGCTAGATAAGTTCATGAGGTATGAACTCACGGTGATAAGTTCATGAGGTATTAACTTATGAAGATAAGTTCATGAGGTATGAACTTATGGCTGATAAGTTCATACGAACTTATGGCTGATAAGTTCATACGAACTTAGCTCTGGAAAGTTCATACGAAATTATCTGCATGGGCTTGAACTTATAAGTTCGTGGGCTTGGGCCATGCACGAACTTAAGGGTTATATCATGAACTTATGTTCAATAATTTGGAATAACTTTGAGAATCGGCATTGAAGATGATTTTGAGGGCAGCAAAGCAAGGAGAGGAGCGATACATCTTGTGGGGTCGGTATTCAATAGACTAGCATCGTGTTTGGCTCCATGTTCTCGTGTGTGATTGTTTGCGATCGATCCCCTACCGTTAAACGAGGATTCCGCACTTGTTTGAAGCCATCACGCCTTGATAGATCCGATAGGGGTGGACCTTACAACTGGTATCAGAGCGTTTACTTGAATGTTCTTCATGTTTCATTAAACATTCAAAGGTTTCTAGGCGTATTTTCGGATAAATTACAAGTTTTCTCAAAGTTTTTAACGTTGATTTGAGTACTTTTTCTCATATGCAAACATCAGAGTTCATCAACTAGTGGGATTCATCGTTTTTAGCCTTAAAAACGCTGAATTAATCTGAGTTTTTGAAAAATTCAATTTTTTGGCTCGTTCACGAACTTGTAGTGCACGAACTTATAAGAATTTAGGGCATCACGAACTTATAAGAATTTAGGGCATCACGAACTTGTCAGTGATAGGCTCCTTCACGAACTTGCAGCGCACGAACTTGTCAAAATTCAGGGTTCGACGAACTTGTAAGTATTAGGGTACGAACTTAGCTTATTAAGTTCGTACAAACTTGAATAACGGAGTTGTCAGGAATTAGGGATTCACGAACATAGTCATCACGAACTTCGGCATCACGAACTTATAATATCAAACGAATTTAATTGGGTAAAACAAATTTAATTAAATTTGTACGCACTTATTATAAGTCCGTACGAACTTGTTTCTAATTTATTTTAAAAATTAATTCATTAAGTTCGTGAAACAAAAGTTTTCGAGAATGATGAGTTTGCATAGGTTCATGGAAATGGATCACGAGGTTGGTAAATCTAATTCCCCACCAAAGCTTATGAAGATTGAAGACTACTACTGGGGGAAGGACAGGTTTGCAGACTTCACTCGGTACAATGACAAGCGAATGTGGATATGTATCAATGAAGGATATGTTCCCCCTACTCAGGAACTTGAAGTCAGGATGAAAGTTCTATCCTATCAACAGATGAAAGATGAGGATAAGAAGATTTATAAAGCTGAGAATCGGGCTTTATCATCAATTAAGATGTCCCTGCCTTCGGAGATTCTACATACCTTCAAGCATCACCGAACTTTGAAAGAACTCTGGAGGCTTTGGAGAGAAGGTATGAGGGAAATCCCCAAGTTAGAAAGGGGAGAACTGACTTGTTAAAGCAGCAGTTTGCAATCTTTAAATGTCTGAAGAATGAAAGTCTAGATGAAGTTATCAAATGATTTTATCTCTTCTGACTGAACTGGATAATCACAGAGTTGATTATAAGAAATCAGAGAAGATTGAGAAACTTCTGTATGCCTTACCATCAAAGTGGGAAATGTACACCACTTTATTAAAGCATGATCAAGAGAAGTTGGATACTCTTTCTCTTGAGGAAGTTACTGGGATGTTGCGAGTTCACAATTTCAAAATATAGGAAAAGGAGAGGGAATATGATCAGCTGCAAGATCCTGATATGTATTTTGGTAAAATTAAGCCATCTACTTCAAATGCAACTATGCCTGGAGCTACAACGTTCTATTATGGAGAATAAGAAGGCATATCAGGAGAACAAGAAGAATCTACTGGTAGGGCTTTTCTGGGTTTTACAAAACCGGATGATCATCCACAGAGCTATAATTCCGGGTCGTCATCTCAGGGGTACACTTAGATGCCGATGAGTGTTAAGACTGCAGAGGAACTACTAAAGCTTCTAGCATCGTTTGTAGTAGGTTATGGGAATTATATCCAAGGGAAGATCAATGATCCAACACTCTGGGAAGAAGACTATGATCAGGTTGATCCCGATGATCTGGAATAGATGGACCTACAATGGCAACTGGCTATGGACACACAGAGAGTCAAGAGGTTCATGAAAAGAACAGGAACAAATCTAAGTGTGAACAATGTAGGATTCGATAAATCGAAGGTCAAGTGTTACAATTGTCAGGGGTTGGGACACTTCGCTAGAGAGTGTCAAAGACCTAAGATGGATAACTATCAGAACTCAGGAATTCAGTATTCTACTGGTTCAGGGAATCACAATTTAGGGAATCAGGGTTCATTGGCTGGTCTACTCACAAACTTGTCCTCTAAAAAATAGTTAGATGGTACGTATTATTGGAATACACAACCTGAGGCGAACACTAGAGCTTTTATGGCTGAAGTGACAGAAACTGATATAGGAGCAGAAGAAGAAGTTCGGTTTGAGTGCTCATCGATCGGGTGGATCTATATGCTCCGGGGTGGTGAGACGAGGTGTAGCGCAGTCTGGTCAGCGCACCTGTTTTGGGTACAGAGGGCCATAGGTTCGAATCGAGGAGCTTCTCAGCGTGCAAGAACGCGGCTTTTTAGACGCACTGAAGAGCTCCCTAAGAGGATACCCGGTAGTCCAATTCAGATACATTGGTAATGGAGAACACTAAGAAGCTGACTTCGTTGGAGTTTGTAGCTCAGATGGCCAACATCAAATCTGACAGGAAAAAGGTAACTTTTAACTTTTCTACTTTACCTGGTTTATGTGTTTAGTGTACTACTTTGAATGATAAACTGAATTTCATACTAGAGTCATCAATGACTGCTCGAATTCAATCATTAAAATCTGATAATGCTAGTTTATTAGATATCAAGGAAGATCTTAGGGCTAAACATAAAGTTGATGCTCAAGATATGATAGTTCTGAATGACAAGTTAAGTGAACAATGTGTCAGGAATGAACTAATTTATGAGCATGTAGAATCGTTAACCAAAGAGAGCTCTCAGAAAGATGTAGGATTAGCAGATGCTAGAGTTAGGGTGGCTGAAGCAAACAGTAAGATTAAAAAGTTTAGGAATTCGTCCTTGACTTTAGGCAAAATCATAGATTCCCAGAGACAGTCCAAGAAGCCGACTGGCCTAGGTTATTAAGATGTGCCACCACCTTTCAATAGCAAGTACGTACCTACTCCTCAAGATGAGAACATGGAAACAGTTACATCAGAGGAAGTTAAGGTAAATGAGTCAGCTAAAGTGTCAACATCTATCCCTCAGGTTAAGAAAACAGTACAGTTTGTGGAATCTAGTAGTATGCCAAAACTAGATGAAGCTGAAACTGTAAATAATAAGAAACAAGAGGATATGAACAAGGCAATTGATACGAACAATCAGGACATTAGTGAGACACCTAAGTCAAAGAGTGCATATATGAAATCAATTGATAAGATGTCTTGCTTTAAGTGTCATGAGAAAGGTCATGTTGCTTCAGGTTGTTCCTATAAGAAAACTGAGTCTACACCGATCAAAGGGAAACAAGAACAACCTACCTTGAAAACAATACCTGGTAGTGCGAGCAAGAGTTGTTCTCAAAGTTCAGTGAAAACTCTAGTGTGATGTCACGATTAGGTAGTAGACAAACACCGAAGGTTACTAGACAAAATGAAGGACCTTGGAATAAATCACCAAATAGATTCCCAAGTCAATCAAAGTCTGGGCCACAATCTATCCTTAGGAATCGTACACCGAATAGGAGTCACGCTCCAGTTAGGTACCATACTCCTAATAGACATCAGACACCAAGTAGAGCCTAGAGTTATCTTAATGAGATGTATTGTAATAGAAGTTATTCTAGGGTTGAACAGCAAGACCAATCCAAAGGCCAAGAGTGTATGTTAATCACTTGAATCCACAACCTGTTCTTGATCAAAAACCCAAGTCACCTGAAAGGAGAGATGGGTATTTGAAAGAATTCACGTTTGTGGGTGAGAATGGTATTACCAAGTCAGTCTTGCCTTGGGTTCCCCGACATAACTAACTTGTTTTGTTTCATGTGCAGGAGTCAGCTACTGGTATAAACAACAAGTGGTTTGTGGATAGTGGTTGCTCTCTACACATGACAGGGGAGAGAAGTCTGCTGACAGACTTCAAAAGTGGGTATAAAGGATTTGTTTCATTTGCTGGGAATAAAGGAGGCGATATCACTGGATTAGGAACGGTCACTAATGGGAAAATCACTCTCGAGCGAGTCTACTATGTAGAGAAGCTTGATCATAATCTCATTAATGTCTCTCAAATATGTGATAAACAACATTCAGTACAGTTTACTGAGAAGGAAGCGCTAGTGCTAAAGCTTGGGTTTAAGATTCCTGAAGAGTGGATAATGATGAGGGCTCCAAGGAAGAATGATCTGTATATGACGGACATGTCCATAGCAGAATCTTTGTTGGGATCTACATGTTTATTATCTAATGCTTCAAAATAAGAATCCTTACTGTGGTACAGGCAAATGGCTCACCTGCACTTAAGGAAGATGAACTTCATCACTAAAAATGACCTTGTGCAAGGTGTACCAATGAAGAGCTTCCAATTTGAAGACAAATGTGTGCCATGCAAGAAAGGGAAACAACACAAGAAGGCACACAAGTCTAAGACTCAGAACTCAATTTCCTCCACCTTTGATCTACTGCATATAGATCTTTTTGTCCAATCAACAAAAGAAGTATAGGTGGAAGCTAGTATTTTTTGGTTATCATTGATGATTACTCACAATTTTCTTGGATTATCTTTTTAGGTAAAAAGGACGAAACCGCAGTCACGCTGATTGGGTTCTTAGACCAAGTTGAGAATGCCTATGGGAAAAGGGTGAAGCATATTAGAAGTGATAACGGAACTGAGTTCAAGAATGCAGTAATAGATGTATATTGCCTAACTAAGGGCATAGTGCATCAGTTTATTGCACCATATGAGCCACAACAATTGGAGTGGCAAAAAGAAAAAATAGGACATCGATTGAAGCAGCAAAGACTATGCTTTCGGATTCAAAGCTTCCCACAATCTTTTTGGGGGAAAGAAGTGAATACCGCTTGTCATGTTTTAAATGAGTCCTTACTGTCAAATCTCTAAACAAAACCTGTTATGAGATTTTAAATAAGCGTCCACCAAAATTAACTGGTTTTGAACCTTTTGGGGTGCCATGCACTTTGTTGAAAAATAAACATCAACCTAAGTTTGGTGAAAAGGCAGACAAAGGATACTTCCTAGATTTTGACCCAAATTCACCAAACAAGAGGGTTATAACAAAACCACGGGTACTGTAGAAATTGTGTTTAACGTTGATGTTACCAATTATACGCATGAGCCCCAAATAGGTCCAGAATGGTTATTTGGTTATGACACTTAATTTAAATCATTTAACGTTCCTTTCAGTTGTGATGCAGGACATTTGGACAATGAAATGTCAACTCTAAATCTTGATGAAGAGGGTAGAGTCTTTCCTAATTCGAGCATTCCTACAACAACTGAAGAAGAACTATCATCAAAAGATGAGTCCCCAACAACTAAAGAACCTTCGTCGTCTATTGATGTGAATAAGACAAACAGTCCAGCCTCAGAAGGAAATGAACTCGAAGAGGATGTTTGGTCTGAAGTCACACCAACATTAGGAGAAATAGGATCTAATCTGGGTGACATTCTTCAGGTCGATGCAGTTGAAAAATCAAAAGTACATAAGGATAACCCAGTTGAGGACATTATCGGGAATCCAAATGCTGGAGTGGAACTCGGAGTAACGCGAATATTAACATAGTGTTGTTATCGATGATCAAAGACTCCGAAGCATTCCACACTTGTTTGTACTCGTGTTTCATCTCTCAAGTTGAGCCGAAGAATATTCAAATCGCTCTAAAGGATAATTCTTCAGTTGAAGCAATGCAGGAGGAACTCTCATACTTCAAGAAACTACAAGTCCGGGAGTTAGTGCCTTTGCCTCATGGAGAAGTTGTAATAGGGACCAAATAGGTCTTTAAGTGCAAAAGAGATAATCGAGGCATCGTTACTTGAAACAAGGAAAGACTTGTAGTCAAGGGTTTCAACCAAGAGGAAGGAATAGACTACAGTGAGGTGTTTGCACTAGTAGCAAGGCTTGACGCTATCCGATTGTTTCTCGCATTTGCATCCTTCAAAGGCTTTAAAGTTTATCAACTAGACGTCAAGAGTGCCTTCTTGTATTGGAAAGTGATGGAACTGGTGTATCTCGAGTAACCGCCAGGGTTTACAGATCCTAAGTATCCGGACAGAGTCTATAAATTGGACAAGGCTCTGTATGGGTTACAACAAGCACCCAGGGCTTGGTACGAGACACTATCTACTCATCTCTTGGAAAATGGGTTCGAGAGAGGGCGTATAGATAACACACTTTTCATTAGAAGGAAAGATGATGATTTTCTGCTGGTACAAGTTTATGTGGACGGCATAATATTTGAGTCATCAAATGAACATCTGTGCAATGATTTTGAGAATGTTATGAAGTCAAAGTTCGAGATGAGTGCGATGGGAGAGCTGAATTTCTTTCTAGGGTTACTAGTTGACCAACGAAAGGAGGGTATGTTCATACATCAGACGAAGTATGTTTATGAGATACTAGAGCGTTTCGGGATGGAAGGAACAAAGCTCACAACACATTTCAGCACTCCAATTCAAGTCAATCAAAATCTCTGACCGGGTACCGATAGTGATACTGATGTGGATCCGACGTTATATCGGGCCATGATCAGGTCTCTTATGTATCTAACCGCTTCCAGACCTGACATTATGTTTGCTGTTTGTTTTTTTGCCAAGTTTCAAGTCAACCCTAAATAGATGCATATGAAAGCTGTGAACCAGTTCTTGAGATACGTGAAGTCCAAACCGAAGTTGGGCCTTTGGTATCATGCTGATTGAGATCTAGTATTGGAAGCTTACAAAGACTCGGACCATAGAGTGTGCAGCTTGAACATAAAGTCTACAACGGGAGGTTGTCAGTTCTTAGGAGGGAGACTAGTGTCCTGGCAATGCAAGAAACAGACTTCGGTAGCTGTATCCACATGCGAAGCCGAATATGTAGCTGCGGGTAGCTGTTGTTCACAGGTTTTGTGGATTCAACAACAATTGCGGGATTGCGGTTTGACTTATACTCATACTCTTATTAGGATAGACAATCAATCCATGATAGCGACAACCAATAATCCCTTAAAGCACACTAATACTATGCATATCGATATACG
This sequence comes from Centrapalus pauciflorus, assembly GCA_020465985.1. Classification (NCBI taxonomy): domain Eukaryota; kingdom Viridiplantae; phylum Streptophyta; class Magnoliopsida; order Asterales; family Asteraceae; genus Centrapalus; species Centrapalus pauciflorus. Next base: position 211,116 of record JAANYP010005106.1, read on the forward strand.
TCATCATTTTATTTGTGACTGTGCAGAGAAAAACTTGATTAAGTTGGTAAAAGTTCCAACGGAAGACAACTATGTTGATTTGTTCACAAAACCTTTTGATAGATCACGCTTCAAGTTGTTAGTCCAATTAAACGGGATGAGAAATCCGGAGTGACCTGACCTCATTAGATAATTTATCTTTTAATTTTTAATTTTTAGTTTGTCCTTTTAGTTAATTTACTTTAAGAAAATTAAAATAATAATAATAATAAAATAAAAATACTGAAAAACAAAATATAAAGAGAGAGGTCTTAGAGTCCAAGGTTAAACATTACGAGATTTAGCAAAGTCTAACAAACTCTAGGTGTTAAACTTTCACACATAATGCACTATAAAACTTCAGGGATGTACATATTCATGTTCTGATGTGTTGGTAGGCATAAAACATGTAGATTTTCCTAAAAGCCAATAAAATAATCCAGAAATTGTCATATGTGTAACTAACTTAGACGTATGACCAATAGGTCTTAATTTCTGTGTTAGAGGCTCACATACAATAATTATGAATGAGGTATATAAATCAATTTGGGGGATGTATTGCTTCATCAAAATACATCTTAAATAAAGAGCACGCATGAGTCGTAAAGAAAGTCAAGACATGTCGCTTTGTTGTACGCAAGTACAGACCTGTCGTCGCTGTTTAAACTCAGTATAGCAAGATATGTCGCTTTGTTGTACGTAAGTACAGACCTGTCACCGCTATCTTGGCTAAATATAAGAGGAATGCTCTGCCCTAAGACAAACTAAGACACTCTGTTGTACGTGAGTACAGAACTGTGTCCGACGTTTGCCTTTTAAAGATGATTTGCAAATACCAAAAAGTCATAATGATTGTATGTCTGTCTTGATCACATATGTACGTCTAAGTGTGGGACTCGTAAGGTAGTTTCATGATAAATAAAAAGGCCAAAGGAAAATTCTAGTGTTATGTGTTTAAGTGGACAACAATACCAATAATCAGCATGGTGTGTACGTTACAACAAACATTAAAGGGATGTTAAATTTCCAAAGTGTGAAAGTGCAACACCAAAAGTGCGTTGAGAATGTTATCCAATTGAACCTTCTTTGTTCCAGTTGGAAAAACAACATATGCGTGACAATCAGTTGCTCAAAGTGAGGTATTCTGTAATAAGTTGAAAAAGTTGAAAATTTTGTAAGGTGTGCACACCACGGATCTATCTTGACGCGACACCTTCCAATGAGTGTGGAATCCTCGTTTGCGGCTTGATGGATATATAACGCACACCGAAACACGGAGACTACCACGGTGATAAACGAACGACTTAGAACGCCCCTAAACGATGATTCTCTCCTCATGAAACTCTCTGATTGCAGTCAAGTTCGAGATCGCCTTCTGCTAATCGTCTGACAGATTCTGTAAAAGTCCGATAATTAACCCTTGATTATACTGACAGATTCTAGTTTGTCTAGGACAAAGTCGAATCTGGCCCAAGGCCCATTCGAATTTGTCCTTCTAGACAAATTCGAATCTAGCATAAGTTCGAACCTAATCATTCAAACTTATGTTTGAACTTACGTTTTATCTTATGTTTGAATTTATCTTTGAACTTTATGTTTGAACTTGTTGTAATACATTTCCAAGTTCAAACATACAAAAATCAATATCAAACACACATAATCAAACATATATCAAACACTTGTTAATATTCAATATCAAGTAAGTTGACTTACACAAAATGCTATCTAACCTTAGACTGCTATCGTCACACATGATGTACTAACAGAATCCCGCTTGACGATAGCTTCTAACTATTTACATTTTGTCTAGCTACTTGAACCATATAAACTACTACCGGCATATGGACCTATATCTATACATATTCTAACTATCTTCTGGAACTTCCTAGCTTCAGATCTCCATCCTTCGTGAATGAAGATAGGCTGATCGTGTAGCTTCTGTAGGTCGTCCTTTCATAGATTTATAAGATGTAATGGATCATACACTCGCAAAATAACTTTGTCTTGAGTATCTTCCATCACGGCTTCAGCAGTTTCATTATCTACATACCACCACTTCATGTTACTTAGAACATCTTGTGGCATCGTATTCATGGGCACTTTTTTCAAACACTTTACATGCTTGTACACCATTCTGGCCCATGGCCTACCTGTATGTGGATCAATCCTTGTTTCATCTTCCGCTCTCTTTCCCGTCCTCCGCTTGAGTCTTTCAAATATTCCGGATCCGCCCTCCTTTCTGATAATCTTGGCTATAACCTCAGCATAAGGATCCTCACCGATATTGATTAACTCTTTCCACGCCAACTCCTTTACTTCTACCTTCGGCAATGTATTAAATACTCTGAGCATCCGCCTAAGGTATTGAAGTCCATCTCTTCTTTTCAGTATGAATAGCTGCAGTTCTCTGTCGAAGAACCAGCTTATAATTCCACCAGATAGATTCTCGGAGCCCGGTACTCTCATTCTTCTTTTCATCTTAGGCTCTGCCCTTTTTTCTTCCTTTGGGAACAATAGATTCAACAGTTCAGCCCTAGATGGCTCTCTCTCAGCTTCCTCTAGTTCAGAGTCTTCTACTGAGGCCAGCTTGATCTCATCGATATCAATCACATTGTGATTGTCTTGCACATATAGCTCAGTGATAGGCTGTGAGTTTACGATCACCTCATCGACATTGTCGTCTTCATCTTCTATCACTTCATCATCTGATTTCCAATCAGCTATGCCCTCTGGCACGAACTCTCCTTCCTCCAATTCTTCAATATCATCTTCAAAATCAAACTCTATCTCTTATTCTTCAATATCCATAAGAGCGTCAATCATCTCGCTCTCAATGGCCTTTGAGGAACTAGCCTCACCTCCTTCAACTCCTGACTGACTAGGCTCCTCCTGAACTTAAGCATGCTGAGTAGAAGAAAAATCTACTGGCTCACTATCTTTTTGTGCATCGGAATCATTGCCATTCTTCTCTTCTCAACACTTGAACATCTCTGCAACTGGTATCCCCCTGAGCCTTAAGATTTTTCATTAGCTGCTCGAGGAGGGACCTCATGGTTCTGTGCTCAGCAACTTGATCAGCGACAAATATCTTCATTTCAATATTTTCTTTATCAATCTTTGCATTATGCTCTTGTAGCTCGCTGACTGCTTTTGTGAGTTGGAAGATTTGGACTGTCTGGAAGTCCACTTTTCTTCAGAGCTCTGAAAAACGTTGGTTGTCTGTGAAGGTGGATGAAGTGGATGGAATTGATGTGATAGGTGACGGGGTGATTGGTGGTTGAACAGATGGTTGAACGGATGGTTGAGCACATGGAATCTCAGGCTCTGAAGCAGAAGCAGACGAAGCTCCCTGCATAAACCTATGCCTTTTGGACCTTTGCCTAGGCACTAATGGAGCAGTATCTTCAGCTTCAAAATCGGAATCGTCATCATCCGAATCTCTCGCTGCTCTTTTTTCTGCCTCTCGATCACTAACCACAATTCTGGATCCATATCTGCCTATTCTGACAGCCGAATCAACCGTCTCTACTGCTGCTGCCTCAACCACTATCTCCTCAGCTTCTTCTGATGACGACTCAGAGGTGGTCACTGCCTGACCCTCTACCTCTGGCTGATATTCATCAATTTCACGCATAAGGTCATCAAAACTAGCTGGAGGCTCTAAGATTGTATCAACTAGCTCAGCTGTAATCTCTTCCTGGGTCTGAGTCCCCTGTGCCCAGATTTCCTCCAAAGATTCCACTCGTGGATCAATTACTGGTGGCACACCAGAAGGACCCGCAACGTCCGACGACGGACCTGCTTCCACTGACTCTTGAACCCTGTTGGAGCTTGGTCGTGAAGCCTGAGTCGAACTAACTTGAGCTCTTTGCCTCCTTCTTTGTTGTACTGGAGGACGTTGCTGTGGTTGTTGTTGTTGCTGCTGTTGTACTTGCTGCGGCTGCGGTCCTTGCCCAGCCCAGTTCTCACCCTCCGGGGCTTCAACATCTGGATTCACCACGTTACCAAAAGGAGGTGCATCCAGTGGTCTAACCAAGTCAGCCCTACGGGCGTTGTGTGATTGACAGTCAGCAAATATTCGCTTATCGATCACAGCGACACTCTGGATATCCGGCAACTGCGGCAAGTTTGGCAAGAAGTGTGTAATCAGCATCATTACAAACCTCGGATACATCAGAAACCTTTCTCATGCTGGAGCCTTTCTCGTGCTGGAGCCGTTATTTGATGAACAAACTCCGCAAAGAACATCTCGGAGTAGCTGAAGTTCTTATTATAGACCAATGCGATCATCGCCGACTACATCTGTGACACTATGTAATCAAATCCGGCCTTCTTTGTTGCAAAGCACACCATAAAGACATGCACAAGATATCTCCATTGGCCTATGAGACCACTCTTCATGTATGACGCTTTACCTATATCCAGGCCATACCCCATCCTTAAAAAGGCTGCTTGCCTTACTTCCAATGTGAAGTCAATATGCCCAGCTTCCTGTTCGACCGTTCCAAGCTGCAACACTCTACGAAGCATATCTACAGAAAATACAAGGGGCTGCCTGGCGATTCTAGTCCTCAACACCGTCGGAGTCACTGTACAATCGACTTGCAGGTGATCGCAAAACTGTCTGACATACGGCAGTACGATTTGCATATTGTGAGAAAGTGCATATGAAACCCTTGAATTTGCTAAGAAATCCACCATTTGTCGAAACGCCTGAGCTTCAGGAAGCTCACGATCCTGCGAAACAACCATATTATGCTTTTGAAAGAAAGCTCTTTCCCCCATATCTGCACATTAGAGAATAAAATATATTAGAAATGACAAAATAAAAAATAAAAATGAAAGTTGATTGAATCCAAATTTGTTTTATTTTGAACTTTTGTAAGTTCAAAATCCAACACATATGAATTTCTACAACTTTGATATTAAAACTATGCAAAAGATTCCGAATTTAAAAATAAACTCGAATGACATTTCGATTTTAATGATAAACTCGAATGACATGTTCGAATTTGTCTTGAATTCGATTTTGTTCAACCATTCGACTTTCTTGACAAGTTCGAATGATGAACAAAGTCGAAATCGGTCACCTTTAAACAGAAATCCTAGATTTAAACCCTATTAGACTTAAAAAATTGTATTCACTAGTCCTATTAGGTTCTAATCGAAGATATTTGTGACTAATTTGAAGTTTCACCGGTTAAACTTTATGATTTTGAATCACAAAGTTCAAAACCCTTAAAACCTCAAATTTAGTCGATTTTTGCTAAAATTGATTCCTAAACTACCTAAATCTTGTACAACAATGATGTTTATACCTAGATTTGTTTGTAGAATCGAACACAAAAGAACAAAACTTCGACAAATAGTGAAAAATTCGAATCGGTAAACTCGAATGACAAACTCGAATTTGCTCAGATAAGTTCGAAGTACTAAACTCGAAGGTAGGTGTCATAAATGAGTCACTGTTGACCTATATATACTAACCATCTTCGAACTTGTCTTAAATTCAACTTTACTGACATTTTCGAATATTGATTCGATTTTGTCTTAAACTCAAATTTAAGATGGAAATTTTGAAAATCTTTGAATAAAATATAACTTTTTCAACTTTTCCAACTTTTTCGTGTAACGGAACAAACTATGCAAAATTTATTCACACTAAGCACAAGATTTTCACGCAATGTTGGTTTATTGAACTAAAAATGCATCCTAAGTAACTTTGACCTTTTTCCTAAATAAAATAAAATAAAATAAAATAAAATAAAATGAAATAAAATAGAATAAAATAAAATAAAATAAAAATAAAATAAAGTAAAATTTTGAACAAAATTTAAAAATAAACTAATCTATATTACTTTTTAAAATTTACATCCTATACTTAACACTAACCGAATACTTTTGGCGAGAAAGTCAAAGAAAGGTTCAATCAGATAGCGGTGTCAAATACGCACTTTGAGTATTTTAGTTTCACACTTAGGAATTTTTTAATTCCTTTGATTGTTTGTCGTGACACACATTTCTAGACAATTGTTGGTATTATTTTCCCTTTAAACATGTTACACTTTGGAATATCCCTTAGCCTTTTTATTTATCAATAAATTACCTTACGTGACTCATACCTAGACATACTTTTATGATCAAGGCATACACACAATAATTATAACTTTTCGGTGTTGCAAATTTTCTTTAAAAGGCAAACGTCGGACACAGTTCTGTATTTACATACAATAGAGTGTCTTAGTATGTCTTAAAGTTTATTTTAAAGCTAGTAAGACAGCGGTGACAGGTCTGTACCGACGTACAACAAAGCGACTTATCTTGCTAACTCGAGTCAAACCAGAGGCAACAGGTCTGTACATACGTATAAAAGAGTTACTTGTTTTGACTCTCAACTCAGTATCATGATTTTTCTATTCTTTTCTTTTCTTTAAGATGTATCTGATGTTGCTATACATCCCCCAGAAAATTTGCATACCTCATTTAGAATCAATGTCTGTATGTCTCTAACATAAAAATTAAGACCATTTGGTCATACATCTAAGTTAGTGACACGTCTGACTTTTTCTTGAATATTTTATTAGCCTTGAGACTCCCTTTATGTATTATGCCTACCAACATATCAAACTAGATAATGTATAACACTTAGAATTTTAGGTGCATTATGTGTGAAAGCTTAACACTTACAGATTGTAACGACTATGCTAATTTTCGTCACATTGAACCTATGTATCTAAGACTAAACTCATTTTCTAATATTCTCTTTTTTTGAACTTTTTATGTTTTCTCTCTTTCTTTTTTTCATAAATAAGAGTAAGGAAATATACTAACCTACTCACTTACTATAAAAAGAAATTCTTCTAAGCTTCTAATGCTATAAAAAGAAAAAAATTTTACTAAGGCCAATTTACTCTGGATTACGCATTCCGTTTAGTTGAACTAACAACTCAAAACGTGACTTATCAAAAGCTTTGGTAAATAAATCAGCATTATTATCTTCCGTTGCCACTTTTACCAGCTTAATTAAATTTCTGCACAATCACGTATAAAGTGGTGTCTTATGTCTATGTGCTTGGTTTTACTGTGTTTAACAGGAGTATTGGTTATTGCAATAGTTGACTGGTTATCTATCCTAATAGGAGTATGAGTATAAGTCAAACTGTAATCCCGCAATTGTTGTTGTATCCACAAAACCTGTGAACAGCAACTACCCGCAGCAACATATTCGGCCTCGCACGTTGACACGGCTACCGAAGTCTGTTTCTTGCATTGCCAGGAGACGAGCCTCCCTCTAAGGAACTGACAACCTCTGGTTGTTGACTTGCGATTCAAGCTGCATCCTCCATAGTCTGAAACCGTGAACGCCTCCAATTCCAGATCACCATCAGCGTGATACAAAAGTTTTATAGCTTCGGTTTCGACTTGAGGTATCTCAGAATCCGCTTCACAGCTTTCATGTGCGTCTCTTTTGGATTAGCTTGAAACCTAGCACAAATACACAAAGCAAATATTATGTCAGGTCTAGAAGCAGTTAAATACATGAGTGACCCCATCATGGCCCGATATAACGTCGGATCCACATCGGTATCACTTTCTGTACCCGGTCAGAGATTATGATTCACTTGAATCGGCATGCTGAAGTGAGCTGTCAGCTTGGTTCCTTCCATCCCGAAGCGCTCTAAGATGTCGTAGACATACTTCATCTGATGAATAAACATGCCCTCCTTCCTCTGTTCGACTTGCAAACCCTGAAAGAAGTTTAACTCACCCATCGCACTCATCTCAAACTTAAACTTCATCACCTTTTCAAAGTTTGTGCACATCTGCTCGTCTGATGACCCGAAAATAATATCATCGACGTATACTTGTACCAAGATGAAATGTTCACCTTTTCCTTTCACGAACAGTGTACTATCTATTCTCCCTCTTTCAAACTCGTTGTCTAAAAGATGATTAGATAGAGTCTCGTACCACGCCCTCGGTGCTTGATGTAATCCATACAAAGGCTTGTCTAACCGATACACTCTGTCTGGGTATTTCGGATCTGTAAACCCGGGCGGCTGTTCCACATAAATCAGTTCCTTCACTTTCCCATAAAGAAAAGCACTCTTTACGTCGAGTTGATAAACCTTAAAACCTTTGAAGGAAGCAAAAGCTAGAAACAAACGGATTGCTTCAAGCCTTGCCACTGGCACGAGTGACTATTCGCCGATCATCTCTCTTGCACTTGAAAACCCACTTGGTTCCTATTGCAACTTCTCCTTGAGGTAACGGAACTAACTCCCACACTTCAAGTTTCCTAAACTTTGACAGTTCTTCCTGCATCCCTTAAACCCAAGAGTTGTCTTTCAGTGCGATTTGCACATTTTTCGGCTCTACTTGCGAGATGAAACATGAGTAGAGGCAAGTATGAAAGGCCTCGGAGTCATTGATCATCGACAACAACACTGCGTTGTTATTCAAACTACTCCTAGTCCTAACACCAGCATTAGGATTTCCTATGATACTCTCAATAGGATGATTCTTATTAATCCTAGATGTTTCTATCTCGTCAACCATAAGATTATCTCCCAAATTTGATCCTATCTCTTCTAACGGGGGAACGACTTCAGACTCTACATTTTCCTCCTCATGGACACTGTTTTCAGAGTTAGAAGTTGTTGTCTGATCTTCGTTTGTAGGAATTTCAGAATCATTTTCTGCTTGAGATCTATGTTCAGTTGTTGTAGGTGTAACATCCTCGGATTTATTTTATTGTAATTGGGTTAATTTAGTGGAAAATATATATTTAAGTTGAAATTTGATCAATTATTATGTATTTTGGATATTTAGAAAGTTTGTTATTATTTTAAGAGAATTTGAACTCGGAATCTTTGTTATGGAGTATTATGAATTTAAAAGTTATTAATGATAATTTTAAGAATAAATCAGTATTTTATGGAACCGGTTAAGATGAGGGGTGAAATGAGCAAAATGGTGAAAATGGGAATAAAAGGGCAAAAGACTTCATTTTTCACCATTTCTCTCTCTCTCTAGACTCTCTCTCTAGAAATTTTCTCTCTACATCTCTCTAAGTTATCTCAGAAACCGACCGGCCGATTATCGAGATTTATACGTCAACGGAAAGATCTCGAGGAGTACTACAACAATCTACAATTGGATTTCTGATTTCGTAAAAATTGAGGTAAGAATCGACCCTTTTAAGTTTGTTGTTTCGGTTTTGAAGAAACTAGAATTCGAATCTGTTGTTTTATGTAAATTGGAGCTTGTTTTGCTTGAAATATTACAGGAATATGATAGTATATGCATAATTGAATCGAAACTAGGCATCATACATGATATATCGGTGATTTTAGGCTTAGAAATGTATGTTTTTAAGTTGTAAGATGAACAAACTCGAAAATGCCAAGAACATAGTCGAAATGCAAGAACAAACTCGATTTTCGTACTAGATTCGAGTGTGTTTTCGAGTATATCACTAGATTCGAAGGGGGGGGTTCGAATCTACCCCCAAACTCGAAGATGGGTTCGAATCTACATATAGATTCGAATCTGGTCATCAGATTCGATGGTGGGTTCGAATCTAACCCATTAAATTCGAGTTTAATGCCTAAAATTGAGAATTCTACTTTCTAAACTCGAGTATTTTGAATGAAACTCATAAACAACACATAAAGTGACAAAGAGTTATACAAAGGACAATGTATGAGCATGAAATGGGTTCAAATTTAATTATGGTCTGGAATTTAGACATAGACCCGAAATGGGGGAAAATATTGCAAAAACTTACGAAACTTGGTTTATAAATTTAAACGGTTATTGACATGAGGTATTGTTGTAACTAACTTAACAGGTCCCTTGTGGTGTTGTTTAACCCACAGTGGGGTACTTGGTGGATCCGGTTGAAAGCCCGAGGAGAAATAATATCGGTTAAACGTTTAATTACGCACCCACTGTGAGTACAATAGATTTCGCATGTGTAAGGTCTACCACTGCAAGATCTATCTAGACGCGGATCCGTGAACGAGTGCGGAATCCTCGTTGACGGTTAGACGGACAACTCTCAACCAACGGAACACGGAGACTATTAGACGCTGAACGAACGACACACGAACGATCCTACGAACTAATTCTCTCCGAAACGGCACTCACCTAGCTGATAAACTCGAGATCGCCTCTTGCTTAATTCCTCACGAATTCTGCAAAAAAATCCTCTAATTATTCGAGTCTATCCCTAATTATAGACCCTGATTCGAGTCTGTTGTGGGCCAAGCTCGAATCTGGCCCAAGGCCCATTCGAGTCTGTCCATATTGACAGTCTCGAATCTAGCCCATTAGAATCTAAGGTCTCATTCGAATCTATCTCAGATTCGAATGTATTCCCTTAAGTAATTCGAATCTACCCAAAAACACTTAAACTCTTATGTGATGAAACTTATGTTTTACTTATGCTTGAGTTAATCTTTGACCTTTATGTTTGAACTTCTTGTAATATGTTACATCAAGTTCAAACACACAATCAATAACAGACAAACACATATAAACATATATATCAAAACACTTGTTAATACTCAGAATATTACTTAAGCCATAATGCAGATCGATTAGACTGCTATCGTCACACAGGGTGTACCAACAGACTCCCCCTTGACGATAGCTTCTAATTATTTACATTACATCAAATTTAAGTACTAGAGCAATATATACTACTACCAGCATATAATCCAGCATCTATACAAACTTTAACTACCTTTTGGAACTTCCTGGCTTCAGATCTCCATGGTTCAGTAAAGAAGATAGGCTGATCATGAAGCTTCTTCAGGTCGTCCTTTGATAGGTTTATCAAATGCAGTGGATCATATACCTTCAAAATGACCTGCTCGTCTTGATCCTCCATGATGGCTTCAGCAGTGTCAATCTCGAGGTACCACCATTTCATGTTGCTCAAAACGTTCTGTGGCATTGATTTCATTGGAACTTTCTTTAGACACCTCACAGGTTTGTATTCCATCCTGGCCCATGGCCTACCTGTATGAGGATCTATTCTCGACTGATCCTCGACCCTCTTTCCGGTCCTTGGCTTTAGTCGCTCGAACTTTCCTGATCTTCCTTCTTTCCTTATGATTCTAGCCACGACTTCAGCGTACTGGTCTTCACCTATATTAATTTAACTCTTTCCATGCAAGCTCCTTTACTTCAATCTTGGGCAATGAGTTAAATGCTTTTAGTGTTCGCCTCAAGTATTGTAGTCCATCTCTTCTTTTCAAGATAAATAGCTGCAGTTCTTTGTCAAAGAACCAGCTTATAATGCCTCCTGAGAAGTTTCCAGCACCTGGAACTCTCATTTTCTTCTTCATCTTCAAACGTTCTTTCTTTTCCTCTTTCTTGAACCAAAGATTTATCAAGTCAGTTCTAGATGGCTCCTTCTCGGCCTCTTCAAGTTCTTTGTCCTCGACCGAGGCTATCTTGATATAGTCAATGTCAATCACATTATGATTTTGTCCTTCATATAGCTCCGTGACAGGTTGTGAATCGACAATAACCTCATTGACTTGATCGTCTTCATCATCCAAAACTTCATCGTCTGATTTCCAGTGCATCAATCATGTCACTGTCCAGAACCCTCGAGGAACCTGCTTCTTTTCCAGAACCTCCTACTTCTCCTTCTGTACTTGGCTCCCCCTGAATTTGTGTAACTTGAGCTGCAGGAAAATCTACAGACTCAATCTCTTTATTCGCACCGGGATCATCGCCTTCATTATCATCTCTTCTCTGCACCTCCTGATCTCGGCACGATGTCTCCCCCTGAGCCTGTAAATTTTTCATTAACTGCTCAATTAGGGAGCGCATCGACCTTATCTCAGCTGCCTGATCGCAAACAAAAGTTTTCATTTCTACGTTCTCTTCCTGGACTTGCTCCACAATCTTCTTCAAATCGGCATTTTCTTATCAAGATTTGCATTATGAGTCTGAATTTCTCCGATCGCCTTTGTTAGGCTTAAGATTTGGACATTCTGGAAGTCAACGCGAGCTTTAAGCTGCAGAAACCTTTTGTTGTCAGAGTATGTGGTCGAGATAGATGGAATGGACTGTATAGGAGTAGGAACGAACGGTGATGGTATATACGGTTCATCTTGAGGTGGTGGTGGTGGTGGTGGACTGGTGGTTTGAGGTTCTTGATGTTGTGGAATTTCTGGTTGATCTTCAGGAGCTGAAGATGATCCTTGCATGAACCTGTGACGTTTGGCCCGTTGCCTTGTCACTAGTTGAGGAACTTCCTCTTCTTCAAAATCAGAAACCTCCAATTCCCTGTTTACGCGCCTCCTCGAACCACCCTCATTTATAATCAATCTCGAACCATAAGTTCCAATTTGAATATCAGGAACTGCAGCTGTCGGAACTTCCGCGGATTCTGAGTCGGATTCCGAAGATGTTAATCCGTCACCTGCCCCTTCTGGCTCGTATTCCTCCACATCTCTAAAAATATCATCTTCATCTGCTGGTGGACTAAGCAGCTCGCCAACCAATGCTGCTGCAACGTCTTCGTTGGCATGAGGCCCTGCCTCCCAAATTTCATTAAGCGTCTGGCTTAGCTGTTCAGTTTCTCTCGCAATATTTGAGGGCCCAGCTTCTTGAATATTTGAGGGCCCGGCTTCTGTAACTTCTGGTTGCTGGCTTGTCGAACGCCTGGTTGCCGGAATTTGACTCGCTGCTGGTCTTTGTCGGCGTCTTGGATCACGTGGCCGAGCACGAGGCTGTTGTTGCTGTTGACGTTGTTGCTGTTGTTGTTGTTGTGGAAACTCAACGACCCCTGCCCAGTTGGCATCTTCCGGGGCTTGAAAATCCCTATCCACAATAGCTCCGAACAATGGACGAGCAACAGGAACAACCAATCTTCCTCGGTGTGAGGAACAATCAGCGAAAATCCGTTTGTCCATAATGTTAACACTCAGAGAATCATTTGACGGTGGCAAGTCTGGCAAGAAATGCCTTATCAGCATCATAATGAACCTTGGGTACAACAAGAATCGTTCCCTTTCTGGAGCCGTAATTTGATGAACAAACTCCGAGAAGAACATCTGCGAAAAGCTGAACTTCCGATTATATACCAATGCAATAACTCCAAATTGGATCTTTGACACTATGTAATCAAAGCCAGCTTTCTTCGGCGCAAAACAGACCATGAATACGTGCACCAAGAATCTCCATTGCCCAATCAGGCCACTCTTCATGTATGACGACTTTGTCACATCTAAACTGTAGCCCATTCTCAGAAAAGCAGTCTGCCTAATACTTAATGGGAAGTCAATAGGCCCGTCCTCCTGTTCCTGAGAACCCAACTGTAGCACTTGGCGCAACATATCTGCTGAGAAGACTAGAGGCTGGCCAGCGATTCTGGTTCTGATAACTGTCGGGGTGACAGTACAGTCCACCTGTAAATGATCATAAAACTGGCGTACATACGAAATTACAATTAGAATGTTATGATACAAAGCATAGCTAATCCTAGACTCAGCTAGGAAGTCCAAAACTTCGCGAAAACCCTGCGCCTCAGGGATATTATTATCTGGATTAAGGACCATATTATGCTTCAGGACAAAAGCGCGAACTGCCATATCTGCACAATAAATAAAACTGTTAGACTCATTAAAAATCAATAAACTTGTTTAAATTCAAAATTTGTTTTATTTTGTACTTGATTAAATACAAAATCTAACACAATTAAATTTCCACAAGTTTAATAAAATTTAAATTAAACAAAGTAAATAAAGTACAGATTCGAAAGTAACAGATTCGAAGTGTCCATATTCGAGTGTAATGGACAGATTCGAAGAGTCCCTTTTCGAGTCTAATGAACAGATTCGAATATCATGGTCATCTCGAATCTAATGACAGATTCGAGAAACCCATGAACAGATTCGAAGGTCCTGGAACAGACTCGAAGCCCCGACGGTTGATTTTTCAACAAAAACCCAAGATTTTAACCATTTTGAACTTGGTAAATCACATACATTCGTTCAACTAGGTCCCAATCATTGATTTATGCTTTTAATTTGATCTTTTATATGTTCAATCTTGGTAATTTAGCAAAAACCCTATTTCGACCTATAAAACTTCAAATTTTGACGATTTGATCTAAAATTGTGCATAAAACTACACAAATCTTGTACAATCCGGTTGATTATACCTAGATGTATCTGTAGAATCGAAACACCAAGTAAGAGACTCGACAAAATGTCGTTTAGAAGGATTACGATAGACTCGAGAACAGATTCGAAATCGCCAATATAGAGTCGATAGTATAGATTCGAAAACAGATGGAGTTAATGACCTTTACTGTTAACCTATTTATACCACCAACCCTCGAGTCTAAGCACAGATTCGAATCTACTGACAGATTCGAAGTCTTACTGCTTCGAGTCTGTCTTAGATTCGAAACCACCAATACTTAGAAAAATTTTCAAAAATTTTGAAATAAATTCAACTTTTCCAACTTTTTCTACGGTATCGTTTAACCAGATAAACTATGCCAACTCTTTTACCCTAAGCAACAGATATTTCACGCAATGTTTATTTTATTCAACTTTGAATGCACCCTCAGTAACTTTAGACCTTTTACCTAAGTAAAAATTAAACTAAACTAAAATAAAATAAAATAAACTAAGGTAAAAATAAAATAAAATAAAATAAAGTAAAATAAAATTTTGACCAAAAAATTAATCTAGACTTAAGAAAAATTTACAATCTAAGCTAAATACTTAACAACATATTTTTGATGAGTATAGTCTAAGAAAGGTTCAATCAGATAGCGATGTCTGATACTAACTTTCAGTACTTAAACTTTCACACCTAGGAATTTTTGATTCCTTTGATTGTTTGTTGTGACATACCTATTTAGCCAATTGTTGGTATTTTACCCTGTTAAACATTCTACATTTCGGAATATCCCTTGGCCTTTTTATTTATCAGGAAATTATCTTACGTGACTCAGACATAGACATACTTTTATGATCAAGGCACACAGACAAAGATTCTAACTTGTTGGTATTTGCAAACTTTATTTAAAAGACAAACATCGGACACAGGTCTGTATTTTCATACAACAAAGTGTCCTAGTTCGACTTAAGGTTTATTTTTATAGTTAGCAGATAGCGGTGACAGGTCTGTACTGACGTACAACAAAGCGACATGTCTGCTAACCCGAATCTAAACAGAGACAACAGGTCTGTACTTACGTACAACACAGTTGCATGTTTTCGACTCTCAGTTTTACATGATATTTCTATTCTTTCCATTTTCAGATGTATTTGATGTTGCCATACATCCCCAGAAAGTTTGCATACCTCATCTAGACTCAATGTTTGTATGTCTTGTACATAAAAATTAAGACCGATTGGTCATATATCTAAGTTATTGACACGCTTGACTATTTCTAGAATATTTTATTAGCCTTGAGATTCCCTATATGTATTATGCCTACCAACACATCAAACTAAATAAAGTATAACACTTAGGATTTAGTTGCATTATGTGTGAAAGCCTAAATACTTAGAGTCTGTAACGACGGTGCTAATTTTCGTCACTTTGAACCTATGTATCTAAGACTTAACTCCTTTTCTGATATTCTCTTTTTTTGTATTTTTGTAATTTTCTCTTTTTTTTCTTTTATTTTTTCATAAGAAAAGCAGTAGAATAAGCTAACCTACTAACTTACTAAAGATAGAAACTTACTAGAAATAGAAACTTTCCTAAATTAGCAGATTACTGAGAAGAAAGAAATACTACGACTCTAAAAGAAAATAAACTTACTACTACTAAGGTCAAATTACTCTGGGTTGCGCATTCCATTCAGTTGAATTAAATACTCAAACCGTGACTTATCAAACGCTTTGGTAAATAAATCTGCATTATTATCTTCTGTTGCCACCTTTACCAGTTTGATTAAGTTCTTTTCAGCACAATCACGAATAAAATGATGCCTTATGTCTATGTGCTTTGTTTTACTGTGTTTAACTGGATTATTAGTTATAGCAATTGTAGATTGATTGTCTATCCTAATAGGAGTTTGAGTGTAAGCCAAACCGTAATCCCGCAATTGTTGTTGTATCCACAGAACCTGTGAGCAGCAACTACCAGCAGCAACATACTCGGCCTCGCACGTTGAAATGGCTACCGATGTTTGTTTCTTGCATTGCCAGGATACCAATCTCCCTCCTAGGAACTGACAACCTCCAGTTGTAGATTTGCGCGTCAAGCTGCATCCTCCGTAGTCAGAATCCGTGAATGCTTCCAACTCTAGATCTCCCTCCGCTTGATACCAAAGTCCCAGCTTCGGTTTCGACTTGAGGTATCGTAGAATCCGCTTCACAGCTTTCATATGCATCTCCTTCGGATTCGCTTGAAACCTAGCACAAATACACACAGCAAACATTATGTCAGGTCTTGAAGCGGTTAAATACATAAGTGACCCAATCATGGCCCGATATAAAGTCGGATCCACATTGGTATCACCTTCAGTACCCGGCCCGAGATTGTGATTCACTTGAATCGGCGTGCTGAAGTGGGCAGTCAACTTAGTTCCCTCCATCCCAAACCGTTCTAATATGTCATAGACATACTTAGTTTGATGGATAAACATCCCTTCCTTCTTTTGGTCAACTTGTAACCCTAAAAAGAAATTCAACTCCCCCATAGCACTCATCTCGAACTTAGACTTCATCACCTTTTCGAAATCTTTGCACCTTTGTTCGTCTGATGATCCAAAAATGATATCATCGACGTACACTTGTACCAAGATAAAGTGTTCATCCTTCCTCTTCACAAATAGAGTACTATCTATCCTACCCCTTTCAAAACCGTTTTCTAAAAGATGGTGGGATAAAGTCTCATACCACGCCCTAGGTGCCTGATGTAATCCATAAAGAGCCTTATCTAAGCGATATACTCTATCAGGATATTTTGGATCTGTAAATCCGGGCGGTTGTTCTACATACACCAACTCCTTCACTTTCCCATACAGGAAAGCACTCTTAACGTCCAGTTGATATACCTTAAAGCCTTTGAAGGAGGCAAACGATAGAAACAACCTAATGGCTTCCAGCCTTGCTACTGGTGCAAAAACTTCGTTGTAATCGATTCCC
>JAANYP010005106.1:230548-288389 GCA_020465985.1 Centrapalus pauciflorus
CTTTGAACTGAATTCTGTTGTGGTGCCGAGTGATTTAAGTTCACTCTTTGCCTTGGTGTAGGCATTTGTTGTGGAGCTCTAGAATAATTCCTATTATATGCCATTTCTGACTGTGATCCCTGAGCTCTTACCGGTGCATACTGGCTAACTGGAGTATGAGACCTAACTGGAGTGTGTGACCTGCTAGGTGTGGTGCTCCTATAAACTTGTTGTGGTGCTGACCTAGATTGATTATTGACACGATTCGGTGAATTTGTCCTAATCACTTCCTTTGGTCCAACCTTAACCGGTGTGTTTTTCACAACTTGTTTGGGTGCGGCCTGCACAGTTTTTTCTCGGTAGGTTGAGAACTACTGCTGCTTGCCACACTGGGTGAGGGCTTAACAGGTGTTGGATTCACTGTCTTAGGGGTAACTTCTGCTTTCCTAAGTGGACAGTGAGAAGCAACATGCCCTATCGCGTGGCATCTAAAGCAAGACATCTTATCCATGGACTTTTTGGTTGTTCCCTTAGATCTAGGTTTCTCACTAGTGTCTATTTCCTTTGGTACATCTATAGTGTCTGTCTCTTCGACCTGATCAGCCCATGAAATTTTCTGTTTTCCTGCAGGTGTTTCACTGGAGGAAGACACGAATTTCACTTTCTTGACCTTGACGGTTGAGTCAACCACCTTAGGTGTATTATCAACTGTAGGCTCAGGTGTCGGTTCAGGTAGGTCCTCTAAGTCTACAGACTTGTCAGTTTTCTCCTGAGGCTGAGGCACATAATTAGCATTGAAAGGTGGAGGAATTTCATGAAAACCTAGACCTACAGGCTTCTTAGACTGTCTTTGGGCATCTAAGACTTTTCCTAGATTTAGGCTCGAATTCCTAAACTTTTCCAGCTTGCTATTTGCCTCTGCTACCTTAACCTTGGTCTCGGCTAGCTCTATATCCTTGACTTTTAGTTAAGGCCTCTACGTGCTCATACATTAGTTCTATCCTAACACACTGCTCGCTGAGTTTGTCTTTTAGAACTACCACGTCTTGAGCATCAGCCTTAAGCTTTTCTTTTAAATCTTGCTTTATATCATTTAGACTAGCGTTTTCTATTTTTAAGTTATCATTTTGAGCAGATATGGTTTTATGTGATTCTAAGACTAGATTTAATCTATCATTAGAAGTAGCACACAAAGCACATAATTCTGAAAATAGAGAATAAGAAAGACTAACCTTAGAGTTATCAGATTCCACGTTGGCCATCTGAGCAGCAAACTCCAGCACGGTCTGATCATTCGCCTTCTCTACCCACATCGGACTGCTGTCCCGTGTGGTCTGCTCGTCTTCGTCACAACCATTCTCAGTAACTTCAGCCATGAAAGCTCTAGCATTGGACTCAGGATGTGAACTCCAGTCATAGGTACCATCTAGCTGTCTGTCAGAGGTGACATTGGATAGTAGACCCGCTAGATTGGCTTGACCAGATGAGGAACTCGGAAGGTATCTTTGTTGGGACTGATTTTGGTACTGTCCTTGATGCTGACTCTGTCCTTGGTATGACTCTAACTTCGGTCTTTGACACTCCCTGGCGAAGTGTCCCAATCCCTGACAGTTGTAGCATTTGACCTTAGACTTATCAAATCCTATCCCTTTGTTGTTCATTTGCAGATTCCTCCCAGTTCGCTTGATGAATCTTTTTACCCTCTGGGTCACCATGGCCAGTTGCCACTTAAGATCCATTTCCTCTAAGTCATTAGGGTCGACCTGATCGTAATCTTCATCCCATAGAGCTGGGTCATTGATTTTCCCTTGAACACAATTTCCATAAGCTGCCACAAAGGAAGCAAGCAGATTCAAATGTTCTTCTGCGGACTTTGCGCTCATCGGCATCTTCGAATAGCTCTGACTTGTCGGTGCCTGATGGACTTGAGGTTGCGGTTCTTCCGATCTTCCTAACCCTAAGAACGCGCGATTCAGTGAGTCTTCGGACTCTGGTGGCGATGACGTTTCTCCGGTGAAAAACGCTGTAGCACTTTTCGGTTCAGCTGTCACTGATGATTTAGATGTCTTTCCAAAATACATTGCCGGATTCTGGACTTGCTCGTAATCAGTCTCAGCCTTAATCATCTCGAAGTGATATGCCCTCAACGTTCCCACAATGTCATCAAGTGATTGAGCATAATATTTGTCCTCATTCAGCTTAATCATTGCCACGTACATAGCCCATTTGGCTGGTAGGGCATCAAGGAGCTTGTTGTTCTTGTCAGTGTCCGAATACTCAATTCCATGACTTTCAAGTTCCGTTATCAGATGATAGAACCTTGTGATAATATCATCCAACTGTTCATCCTTAATTGCCTTGAAAATCGCAAACTGTTGGGTCAACAGCTCTGTACGCTTTCTACGCACCCGAGGATTACCTTCACACCTTTTCTGGAGAGACTCCCAAAGTTCCTTCGACGTCCTTTGAGTCCGAAATGTGTGTAAAATATCTTGAGGTAAAGCCATACGGATTATGGAGAAAGCTTTGTTTTCAGCTTCAAATAGTTTCTTGTCATCCTCTTTCATCATCTGATATGACAAGACCTTTTGACGGCCTTCAACTTCAGATACTGGCGGAATGTACCCTTCATCTATGCACACCCACATGCGCATATCATTGAATCGTACAAAATCTGTAAATTTGTCCTTCCACCAGTAATAGTCCTCAACTTTCATCAGCTTAGGCGGTGCATTTGCCTTCCCAACTTTGTGATCCATCTCAAGGAATTTCTGAAGATTTGACATCTTTTCTGAAACAAATTGAATTTGAACTTAAGTAATTTAATTCGAAACTGATTTAGACTAACTTATTCGAATCTAGATAGATTCGAAACTAATTAATATTAAATCTTTTGAGATTAAATTCGATTAAGTCTTAAAAGTCAATTAGATTCGAAATTATGTCAGATTCGAACAACTCCTTAGAATCGATGGTCCTTAGAATCGAAGGCTCAGCAGATTCGAATGTCAGCAGAATCGAAGCACAGAATCGAAACAGTACCAGACTCGAAATAAACTCGAAACACTATAGACTCGAGATCCAATTCGAATGAAGTAACAGATTCGAAACAAAGTAGACTCGAAACTCTCGGAAATTGACTCGAAAGGAGCGTATTTAGGTTAGACTCGAGACTAAAGTGAAACCCTAATTACCCCTATAGATTCGAGCGCCGCAAACTCGAAAAACGGCTAACACTTTGATTTTTTGACGTTTTACAGATTAAATCACTATTTTTCAAACGAAAAATAATGATTTCGATCAAAAACGTGAAAAACCACAAAGTGTTTCCCGAATATGAATTTGCTAAGCTCAGAAACACGTTTTTGAGAGCAAAACCGTCCAACTAGCGTCAAGAAACCTAGAATGTATCTGATGAACACGAAGAACACCAAGAACACTCCGTAGGCTCTGATACCACTTGTAAGGTCTACGACTGCAAGATCTATCTAGACGCGGATCCGTGAACGAGTGCGGAATCCTCGTTGACGGTTAGACGGACAACTCTCAACCAACGGAACACGGAGACTATTAGACGCTGAACGAACGACACACGAACGATCCTACGAACTAATTCTCTCCGAAACGGCACTCACCTAGCTGATAAACTCGAGATCGCCTCTTGCTTAATTCCTCACGAATTCTGCAAAAAGTCCTCTAATTATTCGAGTCTATCCCTAATTATAGACCCTGATTCGAGTCTGTTGTGGGCCAAGCTCGAATCTGGCCCAAGGCCCATTCGAATCTAAGGTCTCATTCGAATCTATCTCAGATTCGAATGTATTCCCTTAAGTAATTCGAATCTACCCAAAAACACTTAAACTCTTAAGTGATGAAACTTATGTTTTACTTATGCTTGAGTTAATCTTTGACCTTTATGTTTGAACTTCTTGTAATATGTTACATCCAGTTCAAACACACAATCAATAACAGACAAACACACATAAACATATATATCAAAACACTTGTTAATACTCAGAATATTACTTAAGCCATAATGCAGATCGATTAGACTGCTATCGTCACACAGGGTGTACCAACAGCATGTTTATATCTGTTTTATGTTAAGCTTTGCCTGCTGAGACCTGTTGCTTCATGATTTGTTTGGAATTTTACTAACTTGCGTAGATTTAGATGCACATTCTTACTTGTTGCATGTCCGTTCGATTGTTGTGCATCTAGTGATGGACCGGTGGGTCGCATCGATTACTCTGATGTTACTGTGCTATATGACCTGGAGCTAATCCCTCCTAGGCCCGGTAGGCAGTATGTCATCCCCGATCGTACATTGTCTCAGATGGTACGTTTAAATGCCGAGCTTTGGGCTCGAAGGGGCTGCGGCTCTGGTCCGTACTTTGTGTACGAAGAGGGTATCCGATGTTGGTCATCTGTGTTACCCTTGGGCTTCATAAAAATTTATAAAATGCGTAATCTTTGTATTCACTAAGCATCCGCTTATTCCCCAGTTGTTTATTTTTATTTTACAGGAAAGGGAAAGTCTACTGCGGGACCTTCTAGTTAGGTCGTGTGGGAAGATTTGGAAGATATCTGCTATTTAATCGGTAATTATGTTGTGGGACAAATGTTATAATATGTTTGGGATGATTGTAATAAACTTTTGAGTTGTAGACTTAGAATTGGGTACCTTGTAGCACCGTAGGGTGTTTGTCACTGCTGCACTACTTTATTTTATGTATTTTAATGCTTCCGCACTTAATTTAGGTTATCAGATCATTATGATATTGCATGTTGATGATTAATCCTGGGAGTATTGTAAATGGTGGTTGTGGTGGCAAGGGTGTCACAGTAGGCTCGGAAGTTGATGCAAAGGTGGTCCTCGGAAAACTTTGACCCTCATTATTCAGATTTAATGACGAAAAGTCCTGTTCTATTGTACCTGCATTTCCATCCAAAGGAATGTTAAATGATTCAAACAATTTGTCATAATCAAAAATCCATTCCGGACCAGTTTGGGGTTCATGTGTATAACTTGTGACATCAATGTTATACACAATCTCTACTGTACCACTTGATTTGTTAAAACCCGTTTGTTTGGTGAGTTCGGCACATAACCTAGGAAGTATACTTCGTCAGCCTTTTCAGTAAACTTAGGTTGATGTTTTGTTTTCATTAACGTACATGGTACCCCAAATGGTTCGAAGCAAGTTAAATTTGGTGGCCTTTTATTCAAAACTTCATAACAGGTTTTGTTCAATGATTTGACAGCAAGGACCCTGTTTAAAACATGACACGCGGTATTCACTGCCTCCCCCCAAAACATGGTAGGAAGCTTTGAATCCGAAAGCATGGTCTTTGCTGCCTCAATCAAAGTCCTGTTTTTCCGTTCTGCCACCCCATTTTGTTGTGGCTCATATGGTGCACTAAATTGATGCCCTATGCCCTTTGAGAGGCATTATACACCAATAACCGTGTTTTTAAACTTCGTTCTGTTATCACTCCTAATTCGTTTAACCCGCGTCCTGTACGAGTTTTGCACTTGGTCTAAGAACCCGATGAGCTTTACAGCTGTTTCGTCCTTTGTACCTAAAAAGAAAACCAATGAAAAACGTGAGTAATCATCAGTAATAACTAAACAATACCAACTACCACCTATGCTCCTTCTGTTGATTGGTCCGAACAGGTCCATATTCAACAAATCGAACGTGGCATCTATTAAGTTCCGAGATGGCTGAGCTTAACAAGATGATACAAGACCAGTTTCGGGCTCGAGATGAGGCCGACGCTAAGAGAAGAGAGGATAAGAGGAAGAACAAAGAAAAAGAAGGGGGTAACAATGAGGAACGAGATGACAACACTGGGCCGTCTAACAAGCCCAAAGGTTGTCGTTTCAAGGACTTCAAAGGAAATGGGGCCGTGGAGTTTAATGGACTAGGAGATGCTGTTGCCGCACTTGAATGGATAACGGCAACCGAACGAACATTCCGAATCAGCGACTGTGCTTAGAAGGACATGGTTCGGTATGCTACTGCTATGTTCACCAATGATGCGATCATGTGGTGGAATGCTATGGTGAATGCGTTGACACAGGAGAAGGTTTCTGTGATGACTTGGGCGGAGTTTACGGACTTATTCACTCAGCAATACTGTCCAGTTGATGAGCGTCGGAGATTGGAGGCGAAGTTTATGGCACTGATGCAGGGGACTAAGACTGTGTCCCAATATGCTGTGAAGTTTACGAGGCTGAGTCTGTTTGCGCCTCATCAGGTGGATACTGAAGAAAGGAAAGTGACCAGGTTCGAGGCTGGTCTGGATATTGAAATTAGAAGGGTCATGAGCAACGTTCGCTACCCTACATTTGCTGGTTTACTTGAGGCTGCCAGAAATGTAGAACAGATTCTAATTATGTCGGGATACTCGATTGGGTCCGCTGCTGCTTCCACCAACCCAACACAGCCGTCACCGCCGAAGCGCCAACTTGAGGGAGGATACTCGGGATCTTCCCGGTCTTCACAGTACTCGCCTCAGCAGTCTTATCGCCGACAGTCTGGTTCTTCTGATCGTGGTCGCGCCCGTGCTTATTCCATCAACACTGAGCCGCAGTATTGCAATAAGTGTCATTTGGAACACTTTGGCAAGTGCACTAACGGACGCGCTTGCTTTTGCTTTGGGGAATTGGGTCATTTTCAGAACGATTGCCCAAGGAAGGGTGATGCTTGCTATAAGTGTGGGGTGTGGGGACACTATAGTAGGAACTGTAGGAAGAATGCTCCAGCAGCTGCTGCTCCATCATCAACACGATCTTCTGGAGGTTCAAGTGGTGGTTCAGTTAACCGCCGGGGTCAGTCACAGAGGGCACCGGCTCGTGCTTTTCAAATTACTGCAGAGGAGGCAAGGGAAAACCCAGAGGTGGTTACGGGTACGTTCATAGTTAACTCTTTGCCTGCAAGAGTTTTATTTGATTCAGGTGCAAATCGTTCATTTGTTTCCACTGCATTTGCACAACAACATGCCATGCCACTGTCTAGATTATCTGATGTACTTGACATAGAAACTGCTAGCAACAACCTAGTCAAAGTAGATCACGTGTACCGTAACTGCACGTTAGTGATTGAAGATGTAGTCTTCAATTTGGACCTGATCCCTATTGAATTCAGTGCATTTGATGTGATAATCGGGATGGATTGGTTGATAGAGAATGAAGCCCATATAGTGTGTAAGAACCGAATGATAAAGATAACTACTCCGGAGGGGCGTGAGATATGTATATACGGGGATAGGAGAAGCGGGGATCTGTGTTTCCTGACTATTGCAAAAGCTCGAAAGCTTGTTGCAAAGGGATGTGATGCATACTTAGTATATGCGATTGATGCTAAGGTTGAGAAGAGATCTTTGGCCGATGTGCCGGTTGTTTCACAATTCCCGGATGTGTTTCCGGAAGACTTGTCTGGCGTGCCGCCTGAGAGACAAGTGGAATTTAGAATTGACCTGATCCCTGGAGCTGCACCGGTAGCTCGTTCTCCTTATCGCCTTGCCCCAACCGAGATGAAAGAGATGATGACACAGCTTCAAGAATTGTTGGACAAGGGCTTCATTCGGCCGAGTTCATCGCCGTGGGGAGCTCCGGTATTATTTGTTAAGAAGAAAGACGGCACGATGAGGATGTGCATAGATTACCGGGAGCTGAATAAGTTGACTATTAATAACAAGTATCCATTGCCGAGGATAGACGACTTATTTGACCAATTACATGGGGCTAGCGTGTTTTCCAAGATAGATTTGAGGTCGGGGTATCATCCGTTGAAAGTACGAGAAGAAGATGTGCCTAAGACAGCATTTAGGACACGTTATGGGCATTACGAGTTCTTGGTTATGCCTTTTGGGTTAACCAATG
Source organism: Centrapalus pauciflorus (assembly GCA_020465985.1). Classification (NCBI taxonomy): domain Eukaryota; kingdom Viridiplantae; phylum Streptophyta; class Magnoliopsida; order Asterales; family Asteraceae; genus Centrapalus; species Centrapalus pauciflorus. The sequence goes on from JAANYP010005106.1 coordinate 238,419, forward strand.
CCCCGGCTGTATTTATGGATCTAATGAATCGAGTCTGCAGACCTACGTTAGACAAATCAGTGATAGTATTTATTGATGACATACTGGTATACTCTAAGTCTGAGGCTGAGCATGCTGAACATTTAAGGGAACTGTTAGAATTGTTAAGAAAAGAAAGGTTGTATGCCAAGTTCTCAAAGTGTGAGTTTTGGCTGCAACAGATTCAGTTTTTGGGAAATGTGATTTCTGGACCTGGGATTTCGGTAGATCCAACTAAGGTCGAAGCGATAAAGAACTGGGAACCGCCGTGTTCAGGAACTGAAGTTAGAAGTTTTCTAGGGTTGGCGGGATACTATAGGAGATTCATAAAAGATTTTTCTAAGATTGCAGTTCCTCTGACTGCATTAACAAAGAAGAATGCACCATTTGTATGGGAAACTGTGCAGCAAGAGGCCTTTGAGGTTCTGAAGAAGGCGTTAAGTGAAGCACCGATACTTGCCTTACCGGAAGGCAATGACGATTTTGTGGTTTATACTGATGCTTCGAGGTTAGGGTTAGGCGCTGTACTGATGCAGCGTGGAAAGGTTATAGCGTATGCTTCAAGACAGTTGAAGCAGCATGAGAAGAATTATTCAACTCATGATCTCGAGTTGACTGCGGTAACATTTGCTTTGAAATTATGGAGACACTATCTGTATGGTACTAAGTGTCAACTTTACACAGACCATAAGAGCTTGAAGTATATCTTTAGTCAGAAGGAACTTAATATGAGACAACGTAGGTCTATGGAGCTTATTAAAGACTACGATTGTGAGATACTGTACCATCCCGGAAAGGCTAATGTGGTAGCCGATGCCTTGAGTCGATAAGCTTATGCTAAGGATTTTTTTTATATGATGACGTCTACAATGCTGACCTCCACGATAATTGATGATGTCAAGGCTGCTCAGGAGGAAGCCTTGAAAGATGAGAATATTGGTGCTGAGGATGTTAGGATACAACTAAAGAATATGGAAACGAGCGAGTCTGGTTTAAAAGGTGTGTACGGAAGAATTTGGTTGCCGAAATATGGTGGTATGAGGAATGTGATCATCGAAGAAGCGCATCAATCAAAATTTTCTGTACATCCCGGGAGCACAAAGATGTACAATGACTTAAAGGCAGATTTTTGGTGGCCGGGATTGAAGAAGGATATCGGCCAGTATGTTGAACGATGTAGAACATGTCGGCTGGTGAAAGCCGAACAATAGCAACCATACGGCAGTATGCAACCGCTTCCCATTCTGGAATGGAAGTGGGAGCACATTACTATGGATTTCGTTACAAAACTGCCAAAGACTAGGCGACAACATGATGCTGTTTGGGTGATAGTTGAGAGATTGACTAAGTCCGCACATTTCATTCCGATTAGAGAAAGTTATTCATTGGAGAAGTTGGCTCAGATTTATATGGACGAGATAGTTTCTAGGCATGGAGTGCCTAAGTCCATAGTATCGGATCGAGATAGCCGATTTACTTCGAACTTCTGGTCGGCTTTACAAGAGGGGTTGGGAACGAGGATCGCAATGAGTACGGCCTATCGTCCGCAAACCGATGGCCAAAGTGAAAGGACAATCCTCACTCTTGAAGACATGATGAGATCATGCGTGTTAGATCTAGGTGGCAACTGGGATGATCACCTGCCACTAATAGAGTTTTCGTATAACAACAGTTACCATGCAACAATCAAGAAAGCGCCGTTTGAGGCTTTGTATGGAAGGAGATGTAGGACTCCTACTTGTTGGAGAGAAACTGGTGAGACGCCGATTGCTGGGCCGGCATTGTTACAAGAGGCAAACGAGAAGATACAGCTGATTATGCAGAACATGAAGGCGGCCCAGGACCGTCAGAATAGTTATTACGACAGAAGGCACAAACCTATCAGCTTTGAAGTGAATGACTGGGTTTACTTGAAAGTATTACCCATGAGGGGTGTTACTCGTTTTGTGAAGAGGGGCAAGTTGGCTCCGAGATTTGTTGGGCCCTTTAAGATAGTAGAAAAAGTTGGAAATCAATCGTATCGCCTGGAGTTGCCTGAAGAGATGTCAGGCATACATCCAGTATTTCATGTTGGAAGTCTCTGAAAGTCATTTACGACTAGTAACGAAGATTGGGCCGACCATACTGAATTGCAGATTGATGAAAGGCTCCGGTATGTTGAGGAGCCGGAATGCGTGTGGGATACCAAGATGAAAAAGCTAAGGAGCAAAGAGATTGAAATGGTTCTTGTACGTTGGAAGCATCATAAAGGAGCAAATCACACGTGGGAGACAAAGGCGGAAATGTTAAGAAAATATCCACAACTGTTTGAATTCGAGTAACTTCGAGGACGAAGTTGAGCGTGGTGGAGCCCATGCTGTAACATCCTCGGATTTATTTTATTGTAATTGGGTTAATTTAGTGGAAAATATATATTTAAGTTGAAATTTGAGCAATTATTATGAATTTTGGATATTTAGAAAGTTTGTTATTATTTTAAGAGAATTTGAACTCGGAATCATTGTTATGGAGTATTATAAATTTAAAAGTTATTAATGATAATTTTAAGAATAAATCAGTATTTTATGGAACCGGTTAAGATGAGGGGTGAAATGAGCAAAATGGTGAAAATGGGAATAAAAGGGCAAAAGACTTCATTTTTCACCATTTCTCTCTCTCTCTCTAGAAATTTTCTCTCTACATCTCTCTAAGTTATCTCACAAACCGACCGGCCGATTATCGAGATTTATACGTCAACGAAAAGATCTCGAGGAGTACTACAACAATCTGCAATTGGATTTCTGATTTCGTACAAATTGAGGTACGAATCGACCCTTTTAAGTTTGTTGTTTCGGTTTTGAAGAAACTAGAATTCGAATCTGTTGTTTTATGTAAATTGGAGCTTGTTTTGCTTGAAATATTACAAGTATATGATAGTATATGCATAATAGAATCGAAACTAGGCATCATACATGATATATCGGTGATTTTAGGCTTAGAAATGTATGTTTTTAAGTTGTAAGATGAACAAACTCGAAAATGCCAAGAACACAGTCGAAATGCAAGAACAAACTCGATTTTGGTACTAGATTCGAGTGTGTTTTTGAGTATATCACTAGATTCGAAGGGGGGGGGGGGTTCGAATCTACCCCCAAAGTCGAAGATGGGTTCGAATCTACATATAGATTCGAATCTGGTCATCAGATTCGATGGTGGGTTCGAATCTAACCCAGTAAATTCGAGTTTAATGCCTAAAATTGAGAATTCTACTCTCTAAACTCGAGTATTTTGAATGAAACTCATAAACAACACATAAAATGACAAAGAGTTATACAAAGGACAATGTATGAGCATGAAATGGGTTCAAATTTAATTATGGTCTGGAATTTAGACATGGACCCGAAATGGGGGAAAATGTTGCAAAAACTTACGAAACTTGGTTTATAAATTTAAACGGTTATTGACATGAGGTATTGTTGTAACTAACTTAACAGGTCCCTTGTGGTGTTGTTTAACCCACAGTGGGGTGTAAGGTCTACGACTGCAAGATCTATCTAGACGCGGATCCGTGAACGAGTGCGGAATCCTCGTTGACGGTCAGACGGACAACTCTCAACCAACGGGAACACGGAGACTAATAGACGCTGAACGAACGACACACGAACGATCCTACGTACTAATTCTCTCCGAAACGGCACTCACCTAGCTGATAAACTCGAGATCGCCTCTTGCTTAATTCCTCACGAATTCTGCAAAAAAGTCCCTTAATGATTCGAGTCTATCCCTAATTATAGACCCTGATTCGAGTCTGTTGTGGGCCAACCTCGAATCTGGCCTAAGGCCCATTCGAATCTGTCCATCTGACAGACTCGAATCTAGCCTATTCGAATCTATGGACTCATTCGAATCTATCTCAGATTCGAATGTATTCGAATCTAGCCTTTTACATAAACCACTAAGTGTTTGAAACTTATGATATTACCTTATGACTGATTTTATCTTTGAGCTTTATGTTTGAACTTCTTGTAATACGTTACATCAAGTTCAAACATACAAACACTGATAAACATCAATCATACATAATATATAATATATATATACCAAACATATGCTAAATCACAATGTAAGACAAGTTAGACTGCTATCGACACACAGGATGTACCAACAGACTCCCCCTTGACGATAGCTTCTAATAATTCACACATTTGATTTAAGAACGTGGTTTATTATTGATTCAAAATACTACCAGCATACAGACCTTTTTCAACGCATACCTTGACCACATTTTCATACTTACTAGCTTCAGCATCCATATGTGCGTCACTGGAAATCTTACAATTATACAAAATCTGCAGGTCTTCTTTAGATAGGTTTACCAGGTGAAGCGGGTCATAGACTCTAAGAATAACTTTTTCTTCTAAGTCTTCCATAACCGCTTCCCCAGTTTCCGTGTCAGCATACCACCACTTCAGATTTTGCAAAACGTTCTGTGGCATTTTCTTCAGAGGTACCTTCCTCAGGCATTTCACTGGTTTGTACTGAATCCTCATCCAAGGTCGGCCTGTAAGAGGATCTATACGTGACTTATCCTCGACTCTTCTTCCGACCCTTGGACTCAACCGTTCAAACTTCCTAGATCTCCCCTCCTTTCTTATTATTCTTTCAATCACATTCGCATAAGGATCATCTCCAATATTTATCAGATCTTTCCATGCAAGCGCTGTGATTTCAATCTTTGGAAGGGTGTTGAATGCTTTCAATGTTCGCCTAATGTACTGAAGCCCGTCTTTTCTTTTAATTATAAAAAGTTGAAGATCTCTGTCAAAGAACCAACTTAAGATTCGCTCAGATAGCTTCCCTGTACCAGGCACTTTCATTGATCTCCTAATTGCTAACTCCTTCTCTTCGGCTCTGAACCATAGCTTCCTTTTTTCTTCGTTACTTAGCTCTCTTGCTGGTTCTTCAGTCGATGACTTAGGATTCAAAGCAGCATTCACTATGTCAGCATCAACAATTCTATCTCCATCTATCATATAAGTGTCAGTGATAGGATTCTGCTGTACAACTATTTCGTCAGCTTCATCATCCTCATCAGCTACTACTTCATCTTCAGGTTGCCAATCTACTATCTCCTCCGGAATAAACTCTCCTTCTTCAAGCTCTTCATCTTCATAATCAAAGCCTCCATCCAGTGCATCATCATCAAGATCCATGAGTGCTTCAATCATCTCACTGATCTCAAAGTCTGAAGGCTGTTTAGATGAACTAGCTTCACCCCTTTGTCCTTTGCCTTGACTAGGCTCCCCCTCAACCTGTGTAACTTGAGCTGCAGGAAAATCTACAGACTCAAACTCTTTATTTGCACCGGGATCATTGCCTTCAGTATCATCTCTTCTCTGCACTTCCTGATCTCGGCACGATGTCTCCCCCTGAGCCTGTAAATTTTTCATTAACTGCTCAATTAGGGAGCGCATCGACCTTATCTCAGCAGATTGATCACAAACAAAGGTTTTTAGCTCCACGTTCTCTTCCTGAACTTTTTCCACAATCTTCTTTAGATCGGCATTCTCCTTGTCAAGATTTGCATTATGAGTTTGAATCTCACCGATTGCCTTTGTTAGGCCTAAGATCTGGATATTTTGGAAGTCAACTCGAGCCTTTAACTGCTGAAACCTTTGATTGTCGGCGTATGAGGATGATGTTGATGGGATGGATTGAATTGGAGTTAGAATGATCGGCGATGGGATGTATGGTTCATCATGAGGTGGTGATGGTGGAATGGTGGTTTGAGGGTCCTGGGGTTGAGGAATTTCAGGCTGTTCTGTTGAAGCTGAAGAGGATCCTTGCATGAACCTGTGACGTTTGGCCCGTTGCCGTGTCACTAGATGAGAAACTTCTTCTTCTTCAAAATCGGAGTCCTCCAATTCCCTGTACACTCGTCTCCTAGAACCACCTTCATTTATAATCAATCGAGAACCATAAGTTCCAATTTGAACTTCAGGCACTGCAGACATTGACTCTGGAGCTTCAACTTCTATCTCCTCCATCTCTTCTGACTCAGTTGCTGAAGATGACAAAACGTTATCATCCTGCTCTGGCTCATAATCCTCAACATCACGAAATATGTCATCTTCATCTCCAGGCGGACTAAGCAACTCACCTACTAGTGCTGCTGCCACATCTTCATTTGTATTAGGACCAGAAGACCATATTTCCTCCAAAGTCTGAGCAATCTGCTCAGATTCGGGGACTGTTTCGTGAACGGCACTTGAAGTCCCTGCTTCTTGTGCTTGTGGTTGTTCGCTTGTAGTAGGCCTGGATGCATGAATTTGACTCGCGGCTGGTCTTTGTCGGCGTCTTGGATCACGTGGACGCGCACGAGGCTGTTGTTGTTGTGGACGTTGCTGTTGTTGTTGCGGTTGTCGTTGTTGCTGTCGAGGCTGAACTTCTACTTCACCTGCCCAGTTGGCATTATCTGGTGCCACAAAGTTCCTGTCTAAAACAGCTCCAAACAACGGTCGCTCGACCGGAATAGCCAATCTTCCTCGATGTGAGGAACAATCAGCGAATATCCTTTTATCCATAATAGCTACGTTCTGAACGTCATTTGATGGCGGCAGATTTGGCAAGAAGTGCCTGATCAACATCATTATAAACCTCGGATATAGCAGAAACTGCTGCTTTTCAGGAGCGGTTATTTGGTGCACAAACTCAGAAAAGAACATCTCCGAAAAGCTATATGGTCGATTGTAAACCATAGCGACTATCCCAGATTGAATTTTCGCAACTATATAATCGAATCCAGCTTTCTTCGGAGCAAAGCAAACCATAAAAACATGGGCTAAAAACCTCCATTGCCCAATTAAACCACTTTTCATGTATGACACCTTGGTCACATCAAGACTGTATCCCATTCTCTGGAAGGTCGCTTGCCTTATACTTAGAGGAAACTCTATCGGACCAGCTTCTTCTTCTTGTGTGCCCAACTGCAGCACTTGTCGTAACATATCTGCCGAGAAAACTAACGGCTGTCCCGCAATTCGAGTGCGTAATACTGTCGGTGTGACCGAGCAGTCTACCTGCAGATGTTCATAGAATTGACGAATATACGGTAATATGAGCTGAACATTATGGGATAGAGCAAATCCTATCCTAGATTCCACAAGAAATTCAAGCATCTGTCTGTATCCCTGCGCCTCAGGGAGGTCATGATCCGGATGAAGCACCATATTGTGCTTAGGAACAAACGCTCGAATAGCCATATCTGCACAATAAATAACGCTGTTAGACTCATTAAAAATCAATAAACTTGTTTAAATTCAAATTTGTTTTATTTTGTGCTTTATTAAATACAAAATCTAACACAATTAAATTTCCACAAGTTTAATAAAATTTATATTAAACAAATTAAATAAAGTACAGATTCGAAGTGTCCATATTCGAATGTAATGGACAGATTCGAAGAGTCCGTATTCGAGTCTAATGGACAGATTCGAATATCATGGTCATCTCGAATCTAATGATAGATTCGAGAAACCCATGAACAGATTCGAAAGTCCATGAACAGACTCGAACTCCCGTCGGCCAATGTTTCAACAAAAACCCAAGATTTTAACCAATTTGAACTTGGTAAATCACATACATTAGTTCAACTAGGTCCTAATCATTGATTTATGCTTTTAATTTGATCTTTTATTAGTCCAAACTTGGTAATTTAGCAAAAACCCTATTTTGACTCATAAAACTTCAAAAATCGACGATTTGTCCTGAAATTGTGTATAAAACTACTTGAAACTTGTATAATCAAGTTGATTATACCTAGATACAGTAGTAGAATCGAACACACTAGCTTGAAACTCGACAAAATGTCGTTTAGTAGAGATACGGTAGACTCGAGAAAATAGATTCGAAATCGCCTGAATAGATTCGAGGAAGTAGAATCGAAAACAGTAAGAAATAAATGACTTCACTGTTAACCTATTTATAGCACCTACCTTCGAGTCTAAGCATAGATTCGAATCTACTGACAGATTCAAAGTACTCCTTATTCGAGTCTGTCTTAGATTCGAAACCTCCAACACTTAGAAAAATTTCGAAAATTTTGAAATAACTTCAACCTTTTTCAACCTTTTTCTACGGTATTGTGTAACAAGATAAACTATGCCAATTCTTTTACCCTAAGCACAAATATTTCACGCAATGTTTATTTTATCCAACTTTGAATGCACCCTCAGTAACTTTTGACCTTTTACCTAAGTAAAATTAAACTAAACTAAACTAAAATAAAATAAAATAAACTAAGGTAAAAATAAAATAAAATAAAATAAAGTAAACTAAAATTTTGACCAAAAATTTAATCTAGACTTAAGAAAAAATTTACAATCTAAGCTAAATACTTAACAACATATTTTTGATGAGTATAGTCTAAGAAAGGTTCAATCAGATAGCGATGTCTGATACTAACTTTCAGTACTTAAACTTTCACACTTAGGAATTTTTTTATTCCTTTGTTTGTTTGTCGTGACATACCTATTTAGCCGATTGTTGGTATTTTACCCCTTTTAAACATTCTACATTTCGGAATATCCCTTGGCCTTTTTATTTATCAGGAAATTATCTTACATGACGCAGACATAGACATACTTTTATGATCAAGGCACACAGACAAAGATTCTAACTTGTTGGTATTTGCAAACTTTCTTTAAAAGACAAACATCGGACACAGGTCTGTATTTTCATACAACAAAGTGTCTTAGTTCGCCTTAAGGTTTTCCTTTAAAGTTAGCAGATAGCGGTGACAGGTCTGTACTGACGTACAACAAAGCGACATGTCTGCTAACCCGAATCTAAACAGAGACAACAGGTCTGTACTTACGTACAACAGAGTTGCATGTTTTCGACTCTCAGTTTTACATGATATTTCTATTCTTTCCATTTTCAGATTTATTTGATGTTGCCATACATCCCCAGAAAGTTTGCATACCTCATTTAGACTCAATGTTTGTATGTCTTGTACATAAAAATTAAGACCGATTGGTCGTACATCTAAGTTAGTGACACGCTTGACTTTTTCTAGAATATTTTATTAGCCTTGAGATTCCCTATATGTATTATGCCTACCAACACATCAAACTAAATAAAGTATAACACTTAGGATTTAGTTGCATTATGTGTGAAAGCCTAAATACTTAGACATGTGTGATATGTCTCGGAGTCGTTTATCATCGACAACAACACAGTGTTGTTATTTACACTACTCCGAGTCCTCACACCCTCGTTAGGATTTCCTATGATGCTATCTATTGGATGGTTCTTGTTAATCCTAGAGGTCTCTATATCATCAACTCTTAGATTATCTCCTAAGTTGGATCCTATTTCACCTAATGGGGGAACAGGCTCAGCTTCTACATTTTCCTCCTCACGGACATTTTCCTCAGAGTTGGAACTCGATGCTTGAGTCTGATTCTCAGTGGTAGGTGCCTCTTGATCAGCAACTTCTGGAGACCCATCTACAGTCGCAGTAGGCTCGGAAGTAGATTCGAACGTGGTCCTTGGAAAGATTTGGCCATCGTCGTTCAGATGCAACGTCGCCAAGTCCTTCTCGATTGTACCTGCATTATCATCCAGAGGAATGTTAAATGACTCAAATAACTTATCATAGTCAAATATCCATTCCGGACCAGTTTGGGGTTCATGTGTATAACTTGTGACTTCAATGTTATACACAATCTCCACAGTACCAGTTGTTTTGTTAAACACCCGTTTGTTTGGTGAGTTTGCACATAACCTAGGAAGTATCCTTCGTCAGCCTTTTCACCAAACTTCGGTTGATGTTTTGTTCTTAAAAGTGTGCATAGTACTCCAAACGGTTCGAATCCAGTTAAGTTAGGTGGCCGTTTATTCAAAATTTCATAGCATGTTTTGTTCAATGATTTGACTGTAAGGACTCGGTTTAAAATGTGGCACGCGGTATTCACTGCCTCCCCCCAAAACATGGTAGGAAGCTTTGAATCCGAAAGCATAGTCCTTGCAGCCTCAATCAAAGTTCTATTTTTACGTTCGGCCACCCCATTCTGTTGAGGTTCATATGGTGCACTGAATTGATGCACGATGCCCTTTGATAGGCAATATACACCAATTACAGAGTTTTTAAATTCAGTCCCATTATCACTACGAATATGTTTAACCCTTGTTCCGTAGGAGTTCTCCACTTGGTCTAAGAACCCGATGAGCTTTGCAGCCGTCTCGTCCTTCGTACCTAAAAAGAAAACCCATGAAAACCGTGAGTAATCGTCAGTGATAACTAAGCAAAACCACCTACCTCCTATACTCCTTTTGTTGATAGGGCCGAAAAGGTCCATATGCAACAAATCGAATGTCGAGGTTATGGAGTTCAGCTTCTTGGACTTGTGTGTCTTTTTATGTTGCTTGCCCTTCATGCACGGTAGACACTTGTCTTCAAACTGAAAGCTCTTCAGAGGCACACCTTGCACCAAACCATTCTTCGTTATGTAGTTCATTTTCCTTAGGTGCAAGTGAGCCATGCGTCTGTGCCACAAAACCGATTCCGTCTCCGAAGCTTTTGATAGTAAGCAGATCGGACCCATCGAATTATCTGGCTTGTTCATATCGAGCATGTACAAGTCATTCTTCCTTGGAGCCCGCATCAATATCCAATCTTCAGGTATCTTGAATCCCGGCTTTAGCACTAACGCCTCAGTGTCAGTAAATAACACTGAGTTCTTCTTATCACAGATTTGAGATACACTAATGAGATTATGAACCAGTTTATCAACGTGATAAACTTGATCCAATGTAATCGTCCCATTAGTGACTTCTCCAGTTCCAGTGATATTTCCACCCTTGTTACCCGCGAATGATACGAATCCCCTATTACCCCCCTTGAAGTCTGTGAGAAGACTTCTTTCCCCCGTCATGTGCCTGGAGCAACCACTGTCGACGAACCACTTGTTGTTTGGACCGGTAGTTATCTCCTGCACATGAAAGAAAATGGGTTAGTTATCACGGGGAACCCAAGCCATGACTGACTTGGTAATACCATTCTCGTCCACATACGTGAACTCTTTCAAGTACCCATCTCGCCTTTCAGGTGACTTGGGCCTTTGAACTGAATTCTGTTGTGGTGCCGAGTGATTTAGATTCACTCTTTGCCTTTGAGTAGGCATTTGTTGTGGTGCTCTAGAATAACTCTTATTATACTGCATTTCAGACTGTGATCCCTGAGCTCTTACCGGAACATAATGTCTAACGGGAGTATGTGACCTAACTGGAGTGTGTGACCTGCTAGGTGTGGTGCTCCTATAGACTTGTTGAGGTGCTGACCTAGATTGATTAATGACACGATTCGGTGAATTTTTCCTAACCACTTCTTTTGGTCCAACCTTAACCGGTGTTTGTTTCACAACAGGTTTTGGTGCGGCCTGCACAGTTTTCTCGGTACTCTGAGAACTACTCGTGCTCGCCACATTTGTTGAGGGCTTAACAGGTGTTGGGTTCACTGTCTTAGGGGTAACATCTGCTTTCCTATTTGGACAGTGAGAAGCAACATGCCCTTTCTCGTGACATCTAAAGCAAGACATCTTATCCATGGACTTTTTGGTTGTTCCCTTAGATCTAGGTGTCTCACTAGTGTCTACTGCCTTTGGTACATCTACAGTGTCTGTCTCTTCGACCTGGTCAGCCCATGAAATTTTCTGTTTTCCTGCAGGTGTTTCACTGGAGGAAGACACAAATTTCACTTTCTTAACCTTGACGGTTGAGTCAGCCACCTTAGGTGTATTTTCAACTGTAGGCTCAGGTGTCGGTTCAGGTAGGTCCTCTAAGTCTACTGACTTGTCAGTTTTCTCCTGAGGCTGAGGCACATAGTTCGCATTGAATGGTGGAGGAATTTCGTGAAAACCTAGACCTACAGGCTTCTTAGACTGTCTTTGGGCATCTAAGACTTATCCTAGGTTTAGGCTCGAATTCCTAAACTTTTCCAGCTTGCTATTTGCCTCTGCTACCTTAACCTTGGTCTCGGCTAGCTCTATGTCCTTGTCTTTCAGACTTTTGGTCAAGGCCTCTACGTGCTCATACATAAGCTCTATCCTAACACACTGCTCACTCAGTTTGTCTTTTAGAACGATTACGTCTTGAGCATCATCCTTAAGCTTTTCTTTTAAATCTTGTTTTATATCATTTAGGCTAGCGTTTTCAATTTTTAAATTTTCATTTTGAGCAGAGATGGTTTTGTGTGATTCTAAGACTAGATTTAACCTATCATTAGAAGTAGCACACAAAGCACATAATTCTTGAAATAGAGAATAAGAAAGACTAACCTTAGAGTTATCAGATTCCACGTTGGCCATCTGAGCAGCAAACTCCAGCACGGTCTGATCATTCGCCTTCTCTACCCACATCGGACTATTTTCCCTTGTGTTCTGCTCGTCTTCTTCACAACCATTCTCCGTAACTTCAGCCATGAAAGCTCTAGCATTGGACTCAGGATGTGAACTCCAGTCATAGGTACCATCTAGCTGTCTGTCAGAAGTGACATTGGATATTAGACCCGCTAGATTGGCTTGACCAGATGAGGAACTCGGAAGGTATCTCTGTTGGGACTGATTTTGGTACTGTCCTTGATGCTGACTCTGTCCTTGGTATGATTCTACCTTCGGTCTTTGACACTCCCTGGCGAAGTGTCCCAATCCCTGACAGTTGTAGCATTTGACCTTAGACTTATCAAATCCTATCCCTTTGTTGTTCATTTGCAGATTCCTCCCAGTTCGCTTAATGAATCTTTTTACCCTCTGGGTCACCATGGCCAGTTGCCACTTAAGATCCATTTCCTCTAAGTCATCAGGGTCGACCTGATCGTAATCTTCATCCCATAGAGCTGGGTCATTGATTTTCCCTTGAACACAATTTCCATAAGCTGCCACAAAGGAAGCAAGCAGATTCAAATGTTCTTCTGCGGACTTTGCGCTCATCGGCATCTTCGAATAGCTCTGACTTGTCGGTGCCTGATGGACTTGAGGTTGCGGTTCTTCCGATCTTCCTAACCCTAAGAACGCGCGATTCAGTGAGTCTTCGGACTCTGGTGGTGATGACGTTTCTCCGGTGAAAAACGCTGTAGCACTCTTCGGTTCAGCTGTCACTGATGATTTAGATGTCTTTCCAAAATACATAGCAGGATTCTGGACTTGCTCGTAATCAGTCTCAGCCTTAATCATCTCGAAGTGATATGCCCTCAACGTTCCCACAATATCATCAAGTGATTGAGCATAATACTTGTCCTCATTAAGCTTAATCATTGCCACGTACATAGCCCATTTAGCTGGTAGGGCATCAAGAAGCTTGTTGTTCTTGTCAGTGTCCGAATACTCAATGCCATGACTTGCAAGCTCTGTTATCAGATGATAGAACCTTGTGATAATATCATCTAACTGTTCATCCTTAATAGCCTTGAAAATCGCAAACTGTTGGGTCAACAGCTCTGTACGCTTTCTACGCACCCGTGGATTACCTTCACACCTTTTCTGGAGAGACTCCCAAAGTTCCTTCGAGGTCCTTTGAGTCCGAAATGTGTGCAAGATATCTTGAGGTAAAGCCATACGGATAATGGAGAAAGCCTTGTTTTCAGCTTCAAATAGTTTCTTGTCATCCTCTTTCATCATCTGATATGACAAGACCTTTTGACGGCCTTCAACTTCAGATACTGGTGGAATGTACCCTTCATCTATGCACACCCACATGCGCATATCGTTGAATCGTACAAAATCCGTAAATCTGTCCTTCCACCAGTAATAATCCTCAACTTTCATCAGCTTTGGCGGTGCATTTGCCTTCCCAACTTCGTGATCCATCTCAAGGAATTTCTGAAGGTTTGACATCTTTTCTGAAAGAAATTGAATTTGAACTTAATTAATTTAATTCGAAACTGATTTAGACTAACTTATTCGAATCTAGATAGATTCGAAACTAATTAATATTAAATCTGTTGAGATTAAATTCGATTAAGTCTTAGAAGTCAATTAGATTCGAAATTATGTCAGATTCGAAGAACTCCTTAGATTCGAAGTTATGTCAGATTCGAAGGACTCCTTAGATTCGAAGACCCTTAGAATCGAAGGCACAGCAGAGTCGAATGTCAGCAGATTCGAAGCACAGAATCGAAACAGTAACAAACTCGAAACAATATAGACTCGAGATCCAATTCGAATGAAGTAACAGATTCGAAACAAGGTAGACTCGAAACTCTCTGAAATTGACTCGAAAGGAGCGTATTTAGGTTAGACTCGAAAATAAAGTAAAACCCTAATTACCCCTATAGATTCGAGCGCCGCAAACTCGAAAAACGGCTAACACTTTGATTTTTTGACGTTTTACAGATTAAACCACTATTTTTCAAACGAAAAATAATGATTTCGATCAAAAACGTGAAAAACAACAAAGTGTTTCCCGAATATGAATTTGCTAAGCTCAAAAACACGTTTTTGAGAGCAAAACCGTCCAACTGGCGTCAAGAAACCTAGAATGTATGTGATGAACACGAAGAACACCAAGAACACTCCGTAGTCTCTGATACCACTTGTAAGGTCTACGACTGCAAGATCTATCTAGACGCGGATCCGTGAACGAGTGCGGAATCCTCGTTGACGGTCAGACGGACAACTCTCAACCAACGGAAACACGGAGACTATTAGACGCTGAACGAACGACACACGAACGATCCTACGTACTAATTCTCTCCGAAACGGCACTCACCTAGCTGATAAACTCGAGATCGCCTCTTGCTTAATTCCTCACGAATTCTGCAAAAAGTCCTCTAATCATTCGAGTCTATCCCTAATTATAGACCCTAATTCGAGTCTGTTGTGGGCCAACCTCGAATCTGGCCCAAGGCCCATTCGAATCTGTCCATCTGACAGTCTCGAATCTAGCCTATTTTCGAATCTATGGTTACATTCGAATCTATCACAGATTCGAATGTCAACCCATATATAATTCGAATCTAGCCTTTTACATAAACAACTAAGTGTTTGAAACTTATGATATTACCTTATGACTGATTTTATCTTTGTACTTTATGTTTGAACTTCTTGTAATACGTTACATCAAGTTCAAACATACAAACACTGATAATCATCAATCATACATAATATATATATATATACCAAACATATGCTAAATCACAATGTAAGACAACTTAGACTGCTATCGTCACACGGGATGTACCAACAACTTAAGTAATGTGAATGATCAATTAACTAATGTGAATGATCAATTAATGTGAATGATGAATTGAGTAATGTGAATGGTCGTTGTAATTACGAAAATACCCTTCCAGCCAAAAAAAGGGGGGACGCGCATGGAATTGCATTTTTTGATCACAACCATTGATTTATTTAATCTTGTGGCTTTGGATGGGTACCCTTGGTACCCTGAATTTTTGAAGGGACTCTTTTGAACCTAAATCTCTCTCTCTCTCTCTCTCTCTCTATATATATATATATATATATATATATATATATATATATATATATATATATATATATATATATATATATATATATATATATATAAAATAAAGGATAACACAAATTATTATTTGTCATCACCACATTTCATTTAGGATTTCATATTCATCACTTCTCCGCCTTTCAATTCATGTAATCCAGACGATACTTAAAGACACAATTTAACAATGTAGCTTTTCAAGCTCAACCATTCTACTTCGCATGTACATATAAACACTAAGCTATATAGGTTGAAAAACTTAGGAGGTGTTTGGTTCGAGTATTTCTTGGGATTCACTGAGATTTACATTTAAAATCATGTGTTTGGTTCGCAGATTTCAGTAAGGATTTAAAATATCAGGATTTCTTAAATCCCTTACTTTTTAGTTATTTAAAACTCAGCCTCCCTCTAGGATTTTAAATCTCAGTCATCTTAGATTCTTGATATTAGCAAATTTTTTGTAAAATATAATGCAAAGTTTTTGAAAATCCTGACAAATGCAAATGCTGCATAATGCAAATCCTTTGACAAAAAAAAGCAAATCCCAGAGAAAAAATCTGCGAACCAAACGTCCCCTTAATATAGCAACTTATTTCACGATAAAGAACGTCAAAGTTATCTATACCATCCTTATTTTCTTTTCGGAGTTGCTATTTTCTATATGGTCACAATGGCGTAGCTACATTTGAAGGTAGGGTGGCCATGGCCCACCCTAATATTTTACTCCATAAGTCCCAATATAATTGTGCACATTTGACTTTTGAAATCTTTCTTTTTCAACTTCAACCTCAAATATATTAGTTTGTGTTATATAATACTTGATGAAAATTATACCCAACGAAAATTCCTTAAAAACTAAATCCTTTCATTTATTTTGCATCACATATTATATACCACAAAGAAAAATATCTAATGTCAAAGTTGAGAATGAAATACTTCAAATGTCAAATGTGGACAATTATTTTGGGACGGAAGGAGTAGTTTCTTTTATATATATATATATATATATATATATATATATATATATATATATATATATATATATATATATATATATATATATATATATATATATATATATATATATATATATATATATATGTATATATATATGTATATATCTATGTATATATCTATGTATGTATGTATGTATGTTGTATCACTAATTATTATGCAGCCTACCAAAAGGTACCATTCATATAAATATTCTTTTGAATTTTTTTTTCATAAACTTGTTTTTAAATAACATTACAAAAATGATCTATAAATTGCATACACATTCACACATTTAAGTGCATGAAATAATGCATCATATAAATATACGTTTACATACATGTAGATTTATGTAAGTGTACGTTCATATTATTTTTAACGAGTTAGGAGATATGAATGTGTGTAAAATTTACAAATCATCTTTATAATGTTATTTAAAAGATACTTATGAAAAAAATTTAAAGATTTTTAATGGTGACACATTTTGCTGCATTGTATAATAAATGGTACGGTGATCTCAGAACCATATACACAAATACTACTTTTTTATAATTTTATTATGATGAAGATTAAGATTGTTTGAGTTTCAACCTCGTGTCTTATTATGTTTATATATTATTTGTCTTTGATGGTACTGCTTGTGGTGTAGTCGCAATTCATTTGAAGGATTATAATAATAAAAATTGAGTATGAATTGCTATATATTAACTTGATATGATGGTTGAAATGTTGAAAACTCGAAATAAAAATTATTACTTATAATAAAATGGTTATTAAACTTCAAAATTATGAATCACCCACTCACTAATTTGGCCCCCCAAATTTGAATTTCTGGCTACGCCACTGTATGGTCACAACTAGGGTGAACACGGTCCGATTCGGCTTGTTTGGCAACTAAGATCTCAGCTAAACCAATAACTTCAGTTTGGAAAATTCTCAAACTAAGCCAGCCAAACCGCAAATATTCGGTTTGGTTCGGTCGGTTGAATTAGAAACTTCGAGTTAATTTATAAATATTCTTTCAAATTAAAAGAAAACAAACAAATAAATTATGTAATATTAATACACAAATACGATCAATATCTTGTTGTAAAGAACTAAACTTAAATAGGTAAATTGTTACAAATTAAATGGATGTTGCATTTCGTTAACATTTGATTTAACAATTATAGGCATGTTTAAAGAAAATGCATTTGTATCTTAAGCGTATTTGTCTATTTGATTCTATAGTAAGAAATGTTAGTATTTTTATAATACTATAATCAACTTACAAAAAATTGCATTAATTTATTTTAATACATTCAAGATCGACAAAAAAAAACACAACAAACTTGTATCATAATATAACTCGGTTGGTTTGATCGGTTTGACGTTGCAAACCATCGGCCGCCCAATAAACTCGGGCCAAAAACTACCTTTTTAACTCGGCCAAACCAGCCAAATGACTTTGGTCTGGCCGGTTTGGTCGTTTCAGCCTAACTGTGTTCACCCTTACTCACAACATTTAGGGGTCTTTTGTTGTAACTTTTATATCGGATTTGTGGCAAAAGATTCTTCGAATCTAAGTTTTTGTTTATAACATCATCTTTGAAGTTGGTTTCAGTTATCATTGGTCTTTATTATTATTTTATCAACCGTTTTGATCTTGTATTTAAGAATTTAGTTGATATTGATTGACATTAAGATGATTGTACGTTTATTGCTTGACTTTTTGTTCTCTATTTCATCTATTGTTTAACTTATTTAACTAAAAATTTAGATTATTGTATATATCCGTACATAATCAACAATATCAATTTTTATATCCTCATATTATAAATTTAGGGAGAAATTCATACATGTCTTGTAAAACTTCATTATTATGTATATATCCATATAAATTTTATTATTACATGTATATCTTTCTAAACCTTTAAAACTCTCATATATGTCCAGATATCTAATTTATTATTGTTAAATCATTTGAAAATATAAATCTTAGGGTGCGTTTAGTTTATGAAAATTTCTAAAATTTTCATCTCGCTTTTCATTGAAAATGAAAACTTGTTTACTTAACAACAATTTCATAAATTTCCATTTCACTTTTTAAAATACCACTTTTCATATTCTCTCTCTTACTAGTCTATTACCTACTCTATATTTTTTATAATACTCTCTTACTTTTCTATTATCTAACCTAATTTTTTTATAATCATCCATCTTATTTTCTTA
This sequence comes from Centrapalus pauciflorus, assembly GCA_020465985.1. Lineage (NCBI taxonomy): Eukaryota > Viridiplantae > Streptophyta > Magnoliopsida > Asterales > Asteraceae > Centrapalus > Centrapalus pauciflorus. The sequence continues at coordinate 257,139 of JAANYP010005106.1, forward strand.
AAACAAAAACTTCATTATCTAAACAAATTTTCACTTTTCATAGATTCCCTTGTTTTTTTCTAAAACTAAAACTTGAAAACTGAAATGGAAAACCAACTAGTTTTCGTGAACTAAACGCAACCTTAGTCTTTTTAATTTTCTCATTAGTTAAATTCATATTAATTTATAGTAAAATAATCGATTTCAAAACCAAACGTATTCCTAATTAAAGCTTTCATAAAAAATATAATTATAATGAATTCAAACATTTCATTTGTTTAAATTAGATGATTTGGTCTTCTTCGACCGGTATTAATAAAAGTTTTATTTAATTGTCAGTTAAATTTTTATGTAAAATTGGATTATCATTTAATGTGATTTATTCTTTGTATATATGTAAACAATTAATGACGACAAGTTGGTGTCAATCGTGTAATTGTAGTCATACAATGTGTGTAGCACTAGACGTATATGTCAGTGACCAATCTTTTTTCGGCTTTAGAATATCGTTGATTTTTTTTTTGTTTTGGTTGGAGATATACTTTGGAGATTTAACTAATGAGAGGATTAAAAAATTTTGAATTTTTAAATGATTTAATAATAATAATTAAATATTTGGACACATATTAGAGTTTTAAAAGTTTAGAATGATATATGTGTAATAAGAAAATTTGCAATAATCTATACGTACTTATGAAGTTTTGTAATAACGTGTATGAAATTATCACTTAATGCTTTGTAGATATGTATTTTGGCCGTTTAAGGTTTGCATTTTACAGTTATTTTAAATTTATAATTAATGAAATAAGTATGCTTTGAAAAAAAATTCCAAACATTGTCACCTCCGCATCATCAGGTCTTGGTTCCTTTCGGGCGTGCAGGTGGATCCTATCTCCTTCCTTCTTTTGTTCACATTTAAAATATAACAACTAATTTCCCAAGTCTCGTCACACTATTAATCGATTATAAAATATTTCACTGCAAAATTATATCTATAGATTATGCATTTTTAATTGCATGTAAAATTATAAATATTTAGTTTTAGGTAGTATATTTAACATATAATGTAAACACAAGATAATTCATTATAACTTCTTGAACCTAAGTTGATATAACAACTTTTCAAAACCAATTAAATAATTTTGTTTTCTTATTTTTCATGTGTTTTAAACGGAACATGTTTTGATTAATAAAACTTACAATATTAATTAAGTCATACAAACCTACTATCAATGTGTTGTGTCCATGAATTGTCAATATTAATTAAGCTCATTATGTATATGTACCTTAAGGAACCACGGTTGATTGTCTTATATGGGGACAACTCTCTCGACAAAGCATGTTTGACTGTGTACGGGTATTGGGAGCGGACCCCTCGCTGTCAACTCTGTTGGAGTAGCCTTCGTTATTCGCCTGCAAGGCTCCCATTGATCCCTCGCACACGATCACCATGCCTACATGTGACTTGAGGGCACCACCCTCCAAGAGCCTGATCACTCCTATAAATAGGGTCCCCTTCAACTTCTTCGGGTATGCAAGAAAACTCAACTTTATTCCTCTTATTTACTCATCTTCCTAAAATGTCATCTAACTTATACATTAAAATGGTCTCACAAGGGATCCCCTGTGAACCCATTAATGAGGACTGTAAGGTCCCCCCCTATCGGATCTATCGAGGCGTTGCGACGTCAAACGAGTGTGAAATCCTCGTTTAACGATAGCGGATTAATTACAAACACTCACACTGGAAGACGGAGCCAAACACGATGCTAGTTGAACGAATATCAACTCCACAAGATGTATCGCTCCTTTGGTTGCTCTATTGCTCTCAAAATCGTCTAAAATCCTTATTTTTAAAGTTGTGCTTAATTCTTGAACATAAGTTCATGATATATATATGTTAAGTTCGTGCATGGCCCAAGCCCACAAACTTATAAGTTCAAGCCCATGCATCTAAGTTCGTATGAACTTATCAATCATAAGTTCATATGATACAAGTTGTAAGGTCCCTTCCTATCGGATCTATCGAGGCGTTTTGGCGTCAAACGAGTGTGGAATCCTCGTTAACAATAACGGATCAATCACAAAAACTCACACTGGAAGACGGAGCCAAACACGATGCTAGTTGAACGAATATCAACTCCACAAGATGTATCGCTCCTCTGGTTGCTCTATAGCTCTCAAAATCATCTGAAATCCTTATTCTCAAAGTATTGCTTAATTCTTGAACATAAGTTCATGATACATGTTAAGTTCGTGCATGGCCCAAGCCCACGAACTTATAAGTTCAAGCTCATGCAGCTAAGTTCGTATGAACTTATTCACCATAAGTTCGTATGAACTTATTTACCATAAGTTCATACCTACTCAGTCATGAACTTATCATGCAGTCATGAACTTATCATGCAATCGTGAACCTAACATGCAATCATGAACCTAACATGCAATCATGAACTTATCATGCAATCATGAACTTAATACACAATCATGAACTTAAGACATAAACATGAACATATAATCATTATTTTGTATTCAAAACGCCTTATCTATTACAATTGACTATCAATAACAAACTAGACTGCTGTCGTCACACCGGGTGTACCAACAATGACTTTTTTCTTTGTCTTGCAGACACACCTCTTGCCCGACTCAAAGAAATCCAATTCCAACATATTATATGTAACATCCTCGGATTTATTTTATTGTATTTTGGTTAATTAAGTGGAAAAATATATATTTAAGATGAAATTTGAGCGATTATTATGTGTTTTGGATATTTAGAAAGTTTGTTGCTATTTTAAGAAAATTGAACTCGGAATCATTGTTATGGAGTATTATTAATTTAAAAGTTATTAATGATAATTTTAAGATTAAATCAGTATTTTATGGAACCGGTTAAGTCAAGAGGAGAAATGTGCAAAATGGTGAAAATGGGAATAAAATGGGCAAAGTATTCATTTGACACCATTTCTCTCTCTCTCTAGACTCTCTCTCTAAGTATTTTCTCTCTACATCTCTCTAAGATATCTCACAAACCGACCGGCCGATTATCAAGAATTATACGTCAACGGAAAGATCTCGAGGAGTACTACAACAATCTACAAACGGATTTTTGATTTCATACGAATTGAGGTAAGAATCGACTCTTTTAAGTTTGTAGTTTCGGTTTTGAAGTAAACTAGAATTTCGAATCTGTTGTTTTGTGCAAATTGGAGCTTGTTTTGCTTGAAATATTGCTAGGATATGATAGTATATGCATAATAGAATCGAATCTAGGCATCATACATGATATATCAGTGATTTTAGGCCTTAGAATGATGGATTTAAGTTATAAGGATGAACAGACTCGAATATACCAAGAACAGAGTCGAAATGCAAGAACAAACTCGAGTTTGGTACTAGATTCGAGTGTGTACCATTAGATTCGAAGGGGGGGGGGGTTCGAATCTGCCTATAGATTCGAAGCATGGTTCGAATCTGACCATGGAGTTCGAATATATCATCATATTTGATGGTGGGTTCGAATCTAACCCATTAAATTCGAGTTTGATGCCTAAAATTGAGAAATCTACTCTCTAAACTCGTGTATTTTGAATGAAACTCATAAACAACACATAAAATGACAAGGGTTACTCAAAGGACAATGTATGGACATGAGATAAGCTCAAAATTAATTATGGTATGAATTTAGACATGGACCCGAAATGGGGAAAAATATTGCAAAACTAACGAAACTTGATTTTATAGATTTAAACGGTTATTGATACGAGGTATTGTTGTAATTAATATAACAGGTCCCTTGTGGTGTTGTTTAACCCACAGTGGGGTACTTGGTGGATCCGGTTGAAAGCCCGAGGAGAAATAAAATTTGGTTAAAAGTTTAATTACGCACCCACTGTGAGTACATATGATTTCGCATGTTTATATCTGCTTTATGATTGCTTTTGCTTACTGAGACATGTTGCTTCAATTATTCGTTTGGAATTCTACTAACTTGCGTAGATTTAGATGCACATTCTTATTTGATGCATGTCCGTTCGTTTGTTGTGCATCTACGATGGACCGGTGGGTCGCACCTGTTACTCGGATGTTACTGCTCTATATGATGCTGGAGCTGATCCCTCCAGGTCCGGTAGGCAGTATGTCATCCCCGATGTTATGTCTGTCTCAGTAGTATGTTTTAAAGGCCGAGCTTTGGGCTCGTATGAGCGACGGCTCAGGTGTGGTCGTACTTTGTGTACGTGGAGAGTGCACGGCGTGTGTCGTCGGTGCTACTCTTGTGGGCATCATAAGGATTTATAAAATGTGTAAATCTGTGTATTCACTAAGCATTCGCTTACCCCTCAGTTGATTTTATTTTACAGGAAAGGGTAAATCAGCTGCCGGACCTTCTAATTAGGTCATTTGGGAAGATTCGGAAGACTTGGTACTATTTCATCGGTAATTTATGTTATAAGACAATGTTGTAATATATTCTGGATGATTGTAATAATTGTAATGGGTGTGTAGACTTAGACTTGGTACCTTGTAGCACCGTAGGGTGTTGGACACTGTTGCACTATTTTACTTATATATTCTAATGCTTCCGCACTTAATTTAGGTTATCAGATCATTATTTTATTGCATATTGATGATTAATCCTGGGTGTATTGTAATTGGTGGTTGTTGTGGCAAGGGTGTCACACGAGATGGTATCAGAGCAGTTGTTTGAGATTCAAGTGTCCGTGAGGTCTTGATCTCAAACATTAGGTGATGATATGTAGTGGTTTAAGTAATGATCTGAACTAAGATAGGTTATGATCTAGTAATTATAAGAGATTGACTATCATACGGGACAAATGAATGGTGTCTTAAAACTGATGACATGTTACTAAACAAGTTATATGTTTATAATTTCAGAACATGTCTGGAGGAGGAATGACACCTGAAGAAGCAAGAGAAATGATGCTAGCCTTGATGGCTGAACAGAACAAAATGATACAAGATCAGTTTCGGGCTCGAGATGAGGCCGATGCTAAGAGAAGAGAGGATAAGAGAAAGAACAAGGAGAAAGAAGGGGGTAACAACGAGGAACGAGATGACAACATTGGGTAGTCTAACAAGCCCAAAGGTTGTCGTTTCAAGGACTTCAAAGGAAATGGGGCCGTGGAGTTTAATGGACTAGGAGATGCTGTTGCCGCACTTGAATGGATAACAGCAACTGAACGAACATTCCGAATCAGCGACTGTGCTGAGAAGGACATGGTTCGTTATGCAACTGCTATGTTCACGAATGATGCAATCATGTGGTGGAACGCAATGGTGAATGCGTTGACATTGGAGAAGGTTTCTGTTATGTCTTGGGCTGAGTTCAAAGACTTATTCACTCAGCAGTACTGTCCGGTTGATGAGCGCCGGAGGTTGGAAGCAAAGTTTATGGCACTGATGCAGGGGACTAAGACGGTGTCCCAATATGCTGTAGAATTCACGAGGCTGAGCCTGTTTGCGCCTCATCAGGTGGACACTAAAGAAAGAAAAGTGACCAGATTCGAGGCGGGTCTGGATATTGAGATAAGGAGGGTTATGCGCAACGTCCGCTACCCTACATTTGCTGGCTTACTTGAGGCTGCCAGAAATGTAGAGCAGATTCTGATCATGTCAGGTTATTCGATTGGGTCCGCTGCCGCTTCCACCAACCCAACACAGCCGTCACCGCCGAAGCGTCAGCGCGAGGGAGGATATTCTGGTTCTTCCCGATCTTCACAGTACTCACCTCAGCAGTCGTATCGTCGACCGTCTGGTTCTTCCGATCGTGGTCGTGCTCGTGCCTACTCCATCAACACCGAGCCGCGATATTGTAATAGGTGTCACTTGGAACACTTCGGCAAGTGCACCAATGGACGAGCTTGTTTTTGTTGTGGTGAGTTGGGCCATTTTCAGAGTGAGTGCCCAAGGAAGGGAGATGCTTGCCATAAGTGTGGTGTATGGGGACACTACAGTAGGAATTGCAGAAAGAATGATCCAGCTGTTGCTGCTCCATCTACAACACGATCTTCGGGAGGTTCAAGCGGTGGTTCAGTTAACCGAGGCCGGGGTCAGTCTCAAAGGGCACCTGCTCGTGCTTTTCAGATAACTGCAGAGGAGGCAAGGGAAAATCCGGAAGTCGTTACGGGTACGTTCATAGTTAACTCTATGCCAGCACGAGTTTTATTTGATTCGGGTGCCAATAGATCGTTTGTTTCTACTATCTTTGCACAAAGACTTGCCATGCCACTATCTAGATTATCTGCTGTTCTTGACATAGAAACTGCTAGCAACACTCTAGTCAAAGTAGATCATGTCTATCGTAACTGCACGTTAGTAATTGAAGATGTAGTCTTCAATTTGGACTTGATCCCTATTGAGTTCAGTGAGTTTGACGTGATAGTCGGGATGGACTGGTTGATTGAGAATGAAGCCCATATAGTGTGTAAGAGCCGAATGATTAAGATAACTACTCCGGAGGGGCGTGAGATTTGCATTTACGGGGATAGGAGAAGTGGGGATCTGTGCTTACTGACCATTGCAAAAGCTCGAAAGCTTGTTGCAAAGGGGTGTGACGCTTACCTGCCATATGCTATTGATGCCAAGGCTGAGAAGAGAACTTTGGCCGACGTGCCTGTTGTTTCACAGTTTCCGGATGTGTTTCCGGAAGACTTGTCTGGCGTGCCGCCTGAGAGACAAGTTGAGTTTAAAATAGACTTGATCCCTGGAGCTGCGCCGGTAGCTCGTTCTCCTTATCGTCTTGCCCCAACCGAGATGAAAGAGATGATGACACAACTCCAGGAGTTGTTGGACAAGGGCTTCATTCGGCCGAGTTCATCGCCGTGGGGAGCTCCGGTATTGTTTGTGAAGAAGAAAGATGGCTCAATGCGAATGTGCATTGATTACCAGGAGCTTAATAAGTTGACGATTAAGAACAAGTATCCACTGCGGAGGATAGACGATTTGTTCTATCAGTTACATGGGGCTAGTGTATTTTCTAAGATAGATTTGAGGTCGGGATACCATCAGCTGAAAGTAAGAGAAGAAGATGTACCGAAGACAGCTTTCAGAACTCGGTATGGGCATTACGAGTTTCTGGTCATGCCTTTCGGATTAACTAACGCCCCAGCTGTCTTTATGGATCTAATGAACCGAGTTTGTAGACCAATGTTAGATAAGTCAATGATTGTGTTCATTGACGATATTTTGGTGTATTCTAAGACTGAAGCTAAGCTTGCTGAACATTTGAGGGAGCTGTTAGAATTGTTAAGAAAAGAAAAGTTGTACGCCAAATTTTCGAAGTGCGAGTTTTGGCTGCAACAGATACAGTTTCTAGGGCACGTGATTTCAGGGGCTGGAATTTCGGTAGATCCAGCTAAGGTAGAAGCGATAAAGAATTGGGAGCCGCCTCAATCAGCTACCGAAGTTAGAAGTTTTCTTGGACTGGCAGGGTATTATCGGAGATTTATTAAGGATTTCTCGAAAATTGCAGTTCCTTTAACTGCATTAACCAAGAAGAATGGACCGTTTATATGGGAAACTGTGCAACAGGAGGCCTTTGAGGTTCTGAAGAAGGCATTAAGCGAGGCGCCGATACTTGCCTTACAGGAAGGCAATGACGATTTTGTGGTTTATACTGATGCTTCAAAGTTAGGGTTAGGCGCTGTATTGATGCAGCGTGGGAAGGTTATAGCGTGTGCCTCGAGACAGCTTAAGCAACACGAAAAGAATTACTCAACTCATGACTTGGAGTTGACCGCAGTAACATTTGCTTTGAAATTATGGAGGCACTACCTGTATGGTACTAAGTGTCAGCTTTACACGGACCATAAGAGCTTGAAGTATATCTTTAGCCAGAAGGAACTCAATATGAGGCAAAGACGATCTATGGAGCTCATTAAAGACTACGATTGTGAGATATTATACCATCCTGGAAAGGCTAATGTAGTAGCCGATGCCTTGAGCCGAAAAGCTTATGCTAAGGATTGCTGCTATATGATGACGTCCACTATACTAAGTTCCACGATCATTAACGATGTCAAAGCTGCCCAACTAGAAGCTTTGAAAGAAGAAAATGTCGATGCTAAGGATATTAGAGTACATATTAAGAATATGGAAACTAGCGAGTCTGGATTAAAAGGTGTATACGGAAGGATTTGGGTGCCGAAGTATGGTGGTATGAGAAATGTTATCATTGAAGAAGCGCATCAATCTAAGTTTTCTGTACATCCCGGGAGCACAAAGATGTACAATGACTTAAAAGCAGACTTTTGGTGGCCGGGATTGAAAAGGGACATAGGACAGTATGTTGAACGATGCAGGACTTGTCGGCTGGTGAAAGCCGAACATCAGCAACCGTACGGCAGTATGCAACCGCTTCCTATTCAGGAATGGAAGTGGGAGCACATTACAATGGATTTTGTTACAAAGCTGCCCAAGACTAAGCGACAACACGATGCAGTTTGGGTAATAGTGGATGGGTTAACTAAGTCGGCTCACTTCATACCGATTCGAGAAAGTTATTCGCTGGAGAAATTAGCTCAGATATATATGAACGAGATCAATTCTAGGCATGGAGTGCCTAAATCCATTGTATCGGATCGGGATAGCCGGTTTACTTCGAATTTCTGGTCGGCTTTGCAAGAAGGGCTAGGAACGAGAATCGCAATGAGTACGGCCTGTCGTCCGCAAACCGATGGCCAAAGTGAAAGGACAATCCTCACTCTTGAAGACATGATGAGATCGTGCGTGTTATATCTAGGTGGCAATTGGGATGATCACTTGCCACTAATAGAGTTTTCGTACAATAACAGTTATCACGCAACGATAAAGAAAGCGCCGTTCGAGGCTTTGTATGGAAGGAAGTGTAGGTCTCCTACATGTTGGAGAGAAACGGGTGAAACACCAATCGCTGGGCCGGCCTTGCTTCAAGAAACAAATGAGAAAATACAGTTGATCAGGCAGAACATGAAGGCGGCCCAGGACCGACAGAAGAGTTATTATGACAGAAGGCACAAACCGATTGACTTTGAAGTGAATGATTGGGTTTATCTGAAAGTATCACCCATGAGGGGTGTTACTCGTTTCGTGAAGAGGGGCAAGTTGGCTCCGAGATTTGTTGGGCCCTTTAAGATAATAGAAAAAGTTGGGAATCAATCATATCGCCTAGAGTTGCCTGAAGAGATGTCAGGCATACATCCAGTATTTCACGTTGGGAATCTTCGAAAATCATTTAACACTGGAAATGAGGATTGGCCAGACCACACAGAACTGCAAGTTGATGAAAGGCTTCGATATGTGGAGGAGCCAGAATGTGTATTGGATACTAAGATGAAGAAGTTGAGGAGCAAAGAGATAAAAATGGTGCTTATACGTTGGAAGCATCGTAAGGGAGCAAATCATACATGGGAAGCTAAGTCAGAAATGTTAAGAAAGTATCCGAAACTGTTTGAATCCGAGTAACTTCGAGGACGAAGTTGAGCGTGGTGGAGCCCATGCTGTAACATCCTCGGATTTATTTTATTGTATTTTGGTTAATTAAGTGGAAAAATATATATTTAAGATGAAATTTGAGTGATTATTATGTGTTTTGGATATTTAGAAAGTTTGTTGCTATTTTAAGAAAATTGAACTCGGAATCATTGTTATGGAGTATTATTAATTTAAAAGTTATTAATGATAATTTTAAGATTAAATCAGTATTTTATGGAACCGGTTAAGTCAAGAGGAGAAATGTGCAAAATGGTGAAAATGGGAATAAAATGGGCAAAGTATTCATTTGACACCATTTCTCTCTCTCTCTAGACTCTCTCTCTCTCTAAGTATTTTCTCTCTACATCTCTCTAAGATATCTCACAAACCGACCGGCCGATTATCAAGAATTATACGTCAACGGAAAGATCTCGAGGAGTACTACAACAATCTACAAACGGATTTCTGATTTCATACGAATTGAGGTAAGAATCGACTCTTTTAAGTTTGTAGTTTCGGTTTTGAAGTAAACTAGAATTTCGAATCTGTTGTTTTGTGCAAATTGGAGCTTGGTTTGCTTGAAATATTGCTAGGATATGATAGTATATGCATAATAGAATCGAATCTAGGCATCATACATGATATATCAGTGATTTTAGGCCTTATAATGATGGATTTAAGTTATAAGGATGAACAGACTCGAATATACCAAGAACAGAGTCCAAATGCAAGAACAAACTCGAGTTTGGTACTAGATTCGAGTGTGTACCATTAGATTCGAAGGGGGGGAGTTCGAATCTGCCCATAGATTCGAAGCATGGTTCGAATCTGACCATGGAGTTCGAATCTATCATCATATTTGATGGTGGGTTCGAATCTAACCCATTAAATTCGAGTTTAATGCCAAAAATTGAGAAATCTACTCTCTAAACTCGTGTATTTTGAATGAAACTCATAAACAACACATAAAATGACAAGGGTTACTCAAAGGACAATGTATGGACATGAGATAAGCTCAAAATTAATTATGGTATGAATTTAGACATGGACCCGAAATGGGGAAAAATATTGCAAAACTAACGAAACTTGATTTTATAGATTTAAACGGTTATTGATACGAGGTATTGTTGTAATTAATATAACAGATCCCTTGTGGTGTTGTTTAACCCACAGTGGGGTACTTGGTGGATCCGGTTGAAAGCCCGAGGAGAAATAAAATTTGGTTAAAAGGTTAATTACGCACCCACTGTGAGTACATATGATTTCGCATGTTTATATCTGCTTTATGATTGCTTTTGCTTACTGAGACATGTTGCTTCAATTATTCGTTTGGAATTCTACTAACTTGCGTAGATTTAGATGCACATTCTTATTTGATGCATGTCCGTTCGTTTGTTGTGCATCTACGATGGACCGGTGGGTCGCACCTGTTACTCTGATGTTACTGCTCTATATGATGCTGGAGCTGATCCCTCCAGGTCCGGTAGTCAGTATGTCATCCCCGATGTTATGTCTGTCTCAGTAGTATGTTTTAAAGGCCGAGCTTTGGGCTCGTATGAGCGACGGCTCAGGTGTGGTCGTACTTTGTGTACGTGGAGAGTGCACGACGTGTGTCGTCGGTGCTACTCTTGTGGGCATCATAAGGATTTATAAAATGTGTAAATCTGTGTATTCACTAAGCATTCGCTTACCCCTCAGTTGATTTTATTTTACAGGAAAGGGTAAATCAGCTGCCGGACCTTCTAATTAGGTCATTTGGGAAGATTCGGAAGACTTGGTACTATTTCATCGGTAATTTATGTTATAAGACAATGTTGTAATATATTCTGGATGATTGTAATAATTGTAATGGGTGTGTAGACTTAGACTTGGAACCTTGTAGCACCATAGGGTGTTGGACACTGTTGCACTATTTTACTTATATATTCTAATGCTTCCGCACTTAATTTAGGTTATCAGATCATTATTTTATTGCATGTTGATGATTAATCCTGGGTGTATTGTAATTGGTGGTTGTTGTGGCAAGGGTGTCACATTATATGTCCAAACACCTTCAAATAAAAGTAAAAAAAAACATATATTATAGAAAATATGGTGAAATAATTTAAATTTTAAATGTGATAAAAATTGTTCGAAGAATATATATAAGCTTTTCAATACCATATGCCCATGTATTGAGCTTGGTATTGATTGAATAATGCATATAATCAATTTCTTACATACTAAATTATGTAATACAAATTATGTTCCATTTTTCAAGTTATTTAAGTAAATATGTGATAAACTGGTTTATGTTGTAAAAACCTCAAGCGCCTTGTAATAGGATTGCAAATGAGTCGAACTAAGCTTAAGTCTCTTAAGATAGGCTCGAGTTCGAGAAGCTTTTAAAATGTAAGCTTGAACTTGACTCGAGAAATAGCGAAAAGCTCGAATAAGTCCATAAAGTATATAGCTCAAGTTCAAACTCCACAAATTTATAAGATTAATACTTGAAAAGCTCGAAATGTTTTGTAAAAGATCAACTTGATATGTATGTATATAAGACTCGATACTCAAATTACTCGAAAAGCTCAACTCAGTATGTATATATATAGAAAGATCAAAAAGCTCGATAAAAACTCAAGCCGAGACATTTAAAGCTCAAGCTCAGCTCGTTATTTATATCAATCAAGGTCAAGTTTTGGGTTTGGGCTCAAGAACGAGCTCGATAAAAGCTCGACTCGTTCTAATCGAACTCGACATTGAATTGATCAATAAAGGAATTCCTTGTTTGCAACCCTACCTTGGAAGGACCATCTTTAAGAACAAAGGGTATAGGTACCTCGATGGGTGAAGGAAGCTGCCACCTCGGCTTCAGCCCATCGGGAACACCACACCCCCCCAATCGCCCCCGACGAAAAGCATGTACCTCATATCGACACCCTCACCCCTGAACGACTCCCCGTCTCTTCCTCTGTCTCTATCTCTTTACACTTTATGGGTTTTTAAGGGTATTGGAATAGAAAGATGAATATATTGTTGGCTTCACTGGGATAAAAAGCTAGAGATTATAAAGAGAAAAAACTGTGATGTGACACTAACGTGACCAGAAAGATAGAATTCAGGAGAGAGTATACCCGGTACCCCTCACCCTAATATTACTCTTAAAAGGTTGGGATAAATGCAAAAAACCTTCTAGTTGGATCAATTTTGTGATTAAAAACCCCAATCATTTTTCATTACACAAAAAACCCAAAAATGACTAAAACTTAGCAAAATAAGGTTTTTTTTTTAAATGACTTGCATTATCTTTAAGATAAGTTTATAAAATTTTAATGAGCTATATAAGCTAAAAAATTACTTACATTAAATAATAAAAAAATTATTGATAAAGTTGGTCGGTAATCAATGTCGTGTTTTATGGTGTGCAAAAGGCTCGATCGCACAGGGTCTCCAATTTCATAGGGTCTCACAGTCGTAAAAAAACTACAGTTCGAGCTTTATAAGTTTTTTGTATTCAACAAATACACGTTGTGCGGGGGTGCATTGCAACGAAATCAAGGCAAATTCAATTAGATTTATATTATTCATTTTAATCTTTTATTAATCCTAGCTTTTGATATTCACGACCTTCAGTTTGTTTGTTAAATTCAGTCTTAAAATGATTAATTTATTATTTGAAATTTTTTGAGGCATAGTACCACTTTATAATTACATGCACAGGACTTTTAATATCAATGAGACGGCTCTGCAGAGAACCCTCCAAAAACAATGGGACGGCTCTATCAATAATGTCGTATGAAACAATTTTTATTTATAGTTACAACTAGTCGAAAATTTGAATTTTCACCGCCAGTTCAACGCAACATTACAAGCAAGAGTCTTTTGGTTTTATATATATATTACTTTACTAGTTTATTAACACGTGCATTACATAGTAATTTTAATAAATATCTTTTTATAACACATATTAATGCTAGAATATGCCAATTGACATTATGAGATGATGACAGATGATAAATTAGTTACTCTTTTTATACTAGTTATAGATGGATTACAAATTTACCCATGTAATACATGGGTATATTTAAAAGTATTTATTGTTTAAAATAAATATAATCATTTCATATTGCTATATTATATAATAATAATAATAATAATAAAAATAAATTATAACTTTTATAATAATAAAAGGTACAAAATTTCTATATGATAAACCTTTTATGTTATTATTTTAGGATAGTTACTGTAACATCCTCAAATTTGATATAATAATTAAACTACTAATTATACACTCAACTAATGAATTGAGTAAATTATTTATGTTAATCGATACGTAAAGATTTAAATTTTATCATCTAAGAGAATATATGTTAATGTTAAATTATAAACTTATAAAAACGTAAACCGAACTTATATATACATTTGAGTCCGGATAACTCATACCTTGCTATAATACTCTCTTAATAAAGGTATCAAATGAATCTATTAAAATTCCTAAGGAATTACAAATTGAATATTTTAAATTTTAATTATTATAGAAACTAGCCACAAGCTATACCCCTTTGTACCCCATGCCTAAAACACTTGTAAATCAATGTCCATGTGAAAGTGCACAAGTTCTTAAAGCCTATGTACAAATGGAGTATGCATGTAAGGGACTCCAAATGCATGGAATAAGCATGTGGTGTAGAAATTGTAATTTTATAAGAGGTTAGGGGGGGGGGGGTTATGTGTAAATTTTCACCAATTAGGGGTGATTAAAACCCCTAATCGGCTGCCCCTCTTCTCATTTGTTTCACTTCCAAAATTCCTGCATATGTGCATATCCTTGAAAAGTTCCTTAGGGCTGAACTTTGTTGCTGCAAATTTGGCAAAGAATTAACCATCAAGTTTAAGGAAGGTTAAGGTAATTCCTCTCCATGTTTTGAATTGTGTGTATATGACTATCTCTCCCTCTCCTTAGCCTAGTAACTCATAAATGAGTTATGGCAAGATCAAATAGAAAGGAGTTATGAGTATCTAATGAGGTATGGTAAAGAGAATAGACGATCTCTGAGTTTCCCCAAGCCTCAATACGCCAAGAAAAATATACTAACTCATGAAAATGGTTTGTTGAATTTAGATGAATAAAAGAAGGGATTAATGATGATATTGAATGATTTTAACCATGTGTTTATGTTAAAATGAGTTAGTATATGTTTATATGTGTCAAATATATCATAAAATGAAGCCTTGAAGTGTTTTTGTATGTTGAATATGAGTCTGGAACGGAAATATCACGAGCAGCGTACCAAATTTCGTTCCAGCATGTTTTGACTCGTCGAGTCATACCCTTGACTCGTCGAGTCACCTCAGATATGGACATTTTTCAAAACACAAAAGTTGTAGCCTTATGTCTCCTCTTCGTCTGGGCTCTTGAATCACCTAAATTCGAGTTCGTATGAAAAAGTTATGGCCAAAATACGAAACTAGTGCGAATAGAGCCTTGTTCACCCAAAACACTTGTTTTAAGTCTCATAATGACACTATACCATAATGGCATCATTCTATAACTATATAACACATACCTTATCATCAAATAACGCCCAAAATTCTATAAAACTCAATAAGAGGCGAGGCGTCTTGGTGTCGATAATTCGGAATCTTAAACCGAAAACACTTAAAATGCTCCAAATGACTTCCAAACCTTATAATATGCTACTATAAACTCATGAATACTTTGAATATCGTTATTTGATAGGTTTGGAGCTGGAAGGAGTGCAGGTTATCGGATTGGGCGTTAAGTGACTTATTGGCCGTTCTGAACATTAAAGGCTATTATAGCCTATTGTACTGTGAGTTCTAGCATTGATGTGTGTGTTGCATACATAAGTACATGTTTAATTTATTTATGACATTGTGCATATCTATTTGGCATCATCCTCTTATATGATGCATTGCACTGGTTTTACCATACTGCCCTAGTTGGCAGTTTATTATTTGATCATGGCCTATGGCCAGCATACCTCATTTGATACCTTTCATTACATATCTTAACTTTCATGCTATGCTTGAAGATCGTTCATTTCATGTTTCACATGATTACATTTGATTGCCCATTGTGAGCTATGCTCATTTATCATTGGCCTCACCGGATATCCTGGTTATCATTATTATTATCAAGCTTCTTACTTTGTGTTTGTGCGTATAAATTCCTACACCGCATGAGCTCGCGGGTAGGTGGCCGGACTTCGGGCGCCGGTTGGAGTTGTTAGGCCGGGATCCGGTCGACAACGGCGGGTTAGCGGGTCATGTACTGCGACCTATGCAAATTAATGGGCTATGCCCACATCATTTTTATTAAAAGATATTGCACTTGTCATTTTATAATCATTTTAACATTTATACATGTTGTATGTTTTGCACTCCATATCGATCTAGTAACTCACTTAGCAAATTTTATTTGCTAACCCCTCACTCTTATATACTTCAGGTGGTGTTAGTAAAGGCAAGGTGCTTGTCGGCTTTGGTCCTAGAGTTTAAACGGACCCTCTGAAGCCTTAACTTCGGTAAAGTTACGTTTATACAACTGGGTAGTAATTGGGTAGTTGTCTACCATTATGATTGACATGTATATATGTATATAGACATATAATGTCTTTTAGGTTGATGATAGATCTTGTAATGGTGTAGAAGTATCTTGTAAATTCATCTTACATTCCAACATTGGTTTATAATCAAACAGGGATATTGATTCCGTGCGAACGGGTCATGCCCGATTTTCTTTAAAATTCATGTTAATTATCATTAATCTAATGTAACCCCATTTATAATTATATTATGTTGAAATGAGTGTTTCAATTTGGTATCATAGCTGATGTTCATTGCATGAGTATAGTCGACGATACTCTACTATGAGCTCGGTTTCAGATGATTGTATTGGTCGCCTAGTCAACACTATTATAACATAAGATAAGTTATGATATGGCCTAGGACGGGTACGGGCTTAGGATAATAATGATATCAACTTTTACATAATGCGTGTGTATACGCTTAATGTCATACAGCTTAATGGCTGGATATATTGAACTAACTCCCAATATGAGAATTGATTCTAGTTATGAAAATAGGCATACAGTGAAGAATGCCTAATGGAGGTAGTACTAATGACTCGTGATATAAATTCTCAACTGAGGAATTCGAATACCTTATATATTAAAGGTAATAAGCACCGATAATAATGGTGTGTTTTGAAACCTTAAGGAATGCTATTAAAGAGCAAAATATCTTTATAATTCCTCAATGGAATTGTATGATGATAAACGAATCCATCCATGATTATGTTGGAACCTAAGTAATTATAAGCTATATACCTCCAACTATTGGATTTATTTTCCAAGGACCCTATAACTATAATAGCAATAATAATCTAAGTCTCACGATGAAGGGCTGATGAATGCTACTATGTAGCAACTATTGTTGTAATGCACTAAAAACATAACCCCTTGTGGGAAATAGGCGATGGGTGAAGTGTTCTCCCCGTAGCTTTT
Organism: Centrapalus pauciflorus; assembly: GCA_020465985.1. NCBI lineage: Eukaryota > Viridiplantae > Streptophyta > Magnoliopsida > Asterales > Asteraceae > Centrapalus > Centrapalus pauciflorus. Next base: position 274,103 of record JAANYP010005106.1, read on the forward strand.
CTTAAAATTTATAAGTAAATGGTTGGTAATAACAACTATGAATTCAATAAATGAAATAATGATATTAAACACAAGTAAGTCCTTCTTGTATCAAAGGTCACTAAGTGCCTAACAGTTAGAAGGATAATATATTGAAGTAAATGATGGATTCCAAAATATGTATATACATACACATGCATATTTAATAAAGACCAAAATAGGTCGTAAGGCCTAAAGGTCGATGTACATTAGAAATATAAATAATAAAAAAGAATAATAAAGAAGAGTAAAATGCACATATATGACTATGATATTAAAAAGAGAAGTCCCTTGTTGGGAAAAGTTATGAAATTATAATCTTATGCTAAGTATACAAGTAATGAATTATCTTGAAACTCAAATGATCAATAATTAGTATAATTCTATTAAGATATAAGTGCATGATATATGAGAAATATAAGAGGTATTACATCCTCAAATCAATTTATAATAACTCTATTTAATATTGCAAGTTGGGACTCAAGTAGAGTTCTACTAAAGTTGATAACATTTTGTATAATTAAAGTATTTAAGGGCTTATGTAAGGATCTATCATTTGTTAATGATCTAAAGAATTCCAAAAGTCGAATCCCATAATTATGTATCGTACAGTTGATTATAGACTGTGGGATAAGAGATTCATTATACCGAGTTTCCCAATTTGGGTGCTCTGGTTCTAATTGTTAAAAGAAGGACGTCACCTGTAAAGGTGCATAAATTAATGTAAACTAAAAGGATAACAATCCAAAATAAATACTCATTGCCTTGTGTTAATGATCAATTTGATAAGCGGCAAAATGCTTCATGTTCCACAGACATTGATCTGCGAATTGAATATTATCAACTAAAAGATCCGTGAGGAGGTGTACCAAAGATCTCCTTCATATATTTCATATGTTTTCATTCATAAATATTCTACAAAAGTATTGATTTTAAAATTTAAACTAATTTATAGTATTTAAAATCTACTTTTATTCTTAGAATTTTCTATTATTATTACTTATCAGTAGCAATTATAAGAAATTATTAATTATTTTTATCAATTCTAAAAAATCTGAATGAAAATATGAATTGATATAAATAGTACACTTAATAATCTAGTGAGAAATACAGTTTCTACCAATTCAATCAACACAATACAATTAATAAGATCAATCAATGTAATCAAAACTAACCGAATGATTGGATTTAAGATCGTGATGATTACAATACGTTGAAGTGTAAAATCCTTCGTACAGTGCAGCTGCTTCTCAAAAGTTAATGCGTACAAAATCTGACAGATCTCTTCCACTCTAGAAAGTCAACATGACTATTTATATACAATTACAAACTATAAGGAAATTACATATTAAGTCCCTAGACTTTAATCTTTCATCAACTAAACATATTCCAACAATCTCCCCCTTTGATGAAAGAAGCAAAGTCTTCATGTTGACAATCCAAGCTTCTGTTCAAATCTTCGAACACTTTTTCTATCTGACAGCCTCCATTCAATCTTAGAGATAAATTCAACCATGAGTTTTCTATCGTTAACTGACAGAGCACCTTTCTTTGTCTTCCTCTTCTGATCTGCTGCCAGTTTGCCTTTCAGACCAGTCAACACTTTAATCAATGTTCCGTCAGAAAACTTATTCAGTTCAACACTTCTCATGGCTCTCAATCTTTTATTTCTATCTTTGTACATGACAGCTGGATGTTTCACCATTATAACTTGAAATTCTTTAAGCTCACCAGCAAATTTAATATCTCTGTGAGGCGCAGTCATGTTTATCTTCCTCATCCCTCTCTCAACTCCAATCTGTAAATCTTGCACTGACATTAATACCAGTTTGGTATGCATAAAATGAAACAATGTCTTCAGCGCAAATCTACAATGTTCGTTCCTTTTATTCCTGCACAGTTCGTCAAAAAGATCTTCAATATCGACCAAGTGCATGTTGAACATGTCGGCTTCAGTGAATACATACGTGTTTCCATCGGACCTGGTAACAGTAAACTTCGGATAAAAAATCTTAACAAATCTTTCCTTTTCAATCATCACCAGATCTACTATCCTGAATTCACTCTTCACCTTCTCAACCTCTTGAGTCTTATTTCTTAAGAAACTGGCATAGTTGACCAGATTGGGCATGTTCGGCTCTAAAACTCGGAATAACTTGAGAAATGAACAGGGAGCTTGTTTCTTGCAAAAAATCCTTTTCTCCAAAATATCTTCAATATAAGGCATCTTATTCCTTTTTCTGATGAATTCAGCAGATCTATTCTCTGGAAGCTCTAGCTTTTTCACCTTCTTCTTGCTTATCTCATCTTTATTCAACAAAGTCAACATATCTTGAATTTCTCTCTGCACCACTTGTTGAGCTTCAAATCTGAGTCTATGTTGTTTCTTAGACTCATCGGCAAGCACATACTCGTTGAAGAATCTATCCATTACCTCAACCTCATTCAGTATGACCTTTTCTTGTGCAACACTGCTCTCAACTGGAAACTCTTCAAATTCCTCTTTAACTTGAATAACCACCTCAGGCTTTTCAACCGTTGGTGTCAAATCAGTATCCTTCAAAATCTCTTCAACTAACCCTTCCTCCTCCTCAATTCTTTCAGCTCTGAAATCAACATCAGTTAAGGCAATTATATCATCATCTTCTGATACTTCAATGTACTCCTCCCTCTCTTCTCCTATACCTTGAATACTTAAATCTTGATTTTTCTCTTGATTGTCTTCATCTGAATCAATATATTCGACAAAGTGATAGATATCAGACTGAATGTTCAAAGGAACTGGAACATCTTCATGAAGAATCAATCCCAGCTCTCTTTGTTCACCAGCTGAATCTTTTGAGCCTCCAGCCTCTTTCTCTTGAACTTCCGGTTCCTTTTCTGGATACGTAATCATTAATAACCCAGGCGTTGGTTCATCAAGCTTTCTCCTCTTCTCCCCCTCATGAGGAGCATCATCGGAGTCCTCATCATGCTCATCATGTTTCCTTTTGGATGAGGAAGCTTGAGCCTTACACGTCTCTTCTACTGCAGCTACTCTTTCAGACAAATTTCCTAAAGCCGTTACCACTGTATTCTCTAAACTGATCATGCGTTCTCTCATCTCGTCAAATTGATCAAAAACAAAATCTTTTAACTCTTCCTTCAACTCCTCTATTGCTTGTTTTGATTCATCTCTTTTAACCGACTCCTCCGCAACATCCTTTCCCTTCAAAAACTTCTGAATGTTAGACATTTGAGCCATGACCTCAGCCAGTTGATTAGATACATGCGTGTTGACTCCAGAAACAACTGCATTCAAGGCTGTTGACAGAGTTGATTCGGTCACAAACGGGGATAAACTCACTACTGGGTCACGAAGACTTCCAGTTGACACAACAGTTGAACTGGTAAACAGAACTTCTGTGTGGCCAGTGCTCAGAGTTGGTATTTGCGTTTCTCTGACTGGACTTCCACCCTCTTCAAGTGACGGAGCAACAAATGCTTCCATTACTAAGGGTGTTCCGGTGGGAACACGAAGTTCGGCCACACTGACTTCAACGAATGAAGTCGACTCAAGTGTCCTAATGTGTATAGGATCTAGACTCAGTGAATCAAATGAAGTCGTACACACGGGCAACTGTGTACTGGTTTCAATATCCATCAAGTCCAATTGACTTTCGGATAGATTGTGTGTTTCATCCCGGTGAGCAAATGAAACAATCTCCTGTTGAGAGGAGATTGAGTGGATAGGAGGGTGTGCAGTCGTCAGTGGGATACTGACTTGTTCAATGCTAACTCTCATAGGAGAGCTAACAGTGGATGTGGTTAATTCCCGGCTTTCTGGGCTTAAGGGCACCCTCACACTCTCTACAGCGATGTGCTCAACCTCAATCATCATTCCCCCTCCTTCATGATGATCTCCACCATCATCACCATCATCATCATCATCACCCTCTCCCTCTTCTTCTTGAATATCAGATAGAGTTCTCTCAGAATCAGATTTCTCTTGTTCTTCCTCACCACCCCTCACACTTCCTTCACCCTCACTCTCAGAACGGCTAACCTGAACTTCAGCCCCTTGCTGAGGTTCCGCTATCCTTAAAGCTCCTGGGCTAAGAGAACCCGGTTCTTGGGTCTCTATGGGAGCATGATCTATTCTATATAACCTCACATTTTCACTCTCAGGATCTGCATACTTCAGTAAATATTCAGGAATCGGCATGATATTTGCATTAGGAGAGTCCGGCACTTCATGTAGACTCATCATAACATAGTCTGGGCATCGTTGAGAGTTGGCTCGCTTTGGAATATTTTCATTTGCCCTTAAGATCCCTCGAATAAGGATCTGTATAAATCTCTGAAGTGGCACAAATTTCCTTGCTCGATTTGTTGTTTTTGCAAGCACAACCTCCTTTAGATCCTCCCATATGCACTGAGCAAAGTCATAATGTTTATTGAATGCTATCCCATGAAAGATTCTTAAGCAGTGAATGCTGCATCTGTCAATCCCTGTATGCTTAGATGTCATACACCTATTGATGATCCCAAATAACGTATACCATTCGCCATTCAATCCATTTCTGTGAAATTTTGAGCTCTTCGGAAGTGGTTTTGAGTAGCCTAGGCAGATTAAATCATGAACCAGCTCTTCATCAGAAACAAAGTCTTCAAAATCTGCCAACTCAGGGAAATTCACAGTATCTATACGTCTTGGAAGAAACAAGTTATGACGCAGTCTTGCTAGGGTGATTTTCGTTTTGAACTGGTCAATTGTTACTTTGAAGTGGTGATTTCCGTCCGCGGGAACAAATTTGACAGTGTGCCAAAATTGTTGTAAGTACACTTGAGGAATAGACGGTTTGTATTGTAATAGATAACCTAGTGGATGACCTTTCAATATGTCCACTATGATAGGATGGCTTACTTTGATGACTTTGGTATCAAGACGATGATTATTGTCACGAAACGGAAGGCAATGTTTTGGTTTTACAAGTTGGTTATCAGGAATAATATGAGTTTGTGAGGAACGGGCTTCAGAAGTTGATCGGACTGGGGTAGAGACGAGAGTATGGTTTGATGATGATTGAGCATCAGAGGAATTAGAATTTTGGGATTGTACAGGAGATGCCATTTGAATACCTGTAAAAATAAAATTCATGTTAGATTTACCAAGTACACAAAGTACAACCTTCAAAATGTAGAAAAACTTGTAACATTTTATCAGAAATTGCAATAACTTGTGATTTTCTGTTTAAAGCATCGGGATTCCTGACAATAATTGAAAAATTATTGAGAGAATTCCAAAGTCAATCGTTTAGAGACCAATGTTAGAAAAACACAAATTTGTAACAATTTCTTAAAAAATGTGACATTTTTTCTGAAAACTTTAAAATTCTATACTTAGAAAAAAAATTTCTGATGAATCTCGAATGAACCTATACAATTCTCGAATGACACTGTAATAATCTCGGGTGACACATGATACAACTCGAATAAGACTACACCCAACTCGAATGATGAGACTAGAAAACTCGACTAAGTCTACATACAACTCGAATGATATGTACATGAAACTCGACCAAGTCTATATACAACTCGAATGATGAGACTACAAACTCGAATAATACACTATAAAACTCGAATGAAGAGTCTAGGAAACTCGAATAATACTCTGAAAAACTCGAATGAAGTTTGATTCAACTCGAATGAGTCTTGAAGTTTCTCGAATGAAGAAACATGAAACTCGATTAAGTCACAACAAAACTCGAATGTTATATACATGAAACTCGAATGTAACATGTATTAAACTCGAATAGAAAATGAAATTCAACACCTAACTCGAATGACTAAGTCATATTCTCGATTAACACAGAGTCTCAACTCGATTATGCTTGAAACACATGTTCTGAAAAATTTTCTAAGTATTACATCCACATATTTCTCGAATGAGTCATGATGCAACCCGAATTATGCTTAGATAAAACTCGAATGACAATGCATCACAACTCGAATGACACTGTCACTCAACTCGAATGACTCTTTAAAAACTCGAATGTAACTGTTGATCAACTCGAGTAACACTTTCAAGAAACTCGAATGAAGCTGTTGATCAACTCGAATGATACGTCAAATAAACTCGAATGAAGCTGTATTCGAGAAATGTCTTTTCATGTTTTTCGACAAGTCTAAAACACACTGAATTTGAGGAATTTAATTTCAAGAAGCATTTTCAGTGTTTTAACACTTGAACCCCCTTCGAAAATGAATTTTAAACACATTTGTTTTACTGAACTTTGAACAAAAACAACTTTAAAGTTGTTAAAAATTCAAATTTCAGAAAAATCAAAAATGCGAAACTGTTCGATTGAAAAATTGATGATTGTGTGTGTGTGAATTGAAAATGACGTATGAAACTTCAGATTCATAGTCATATTGTCATTGTGGACAACAACACACACTTAATTTCAGTTTCAAGAATCATACAGATGATTCACCATTAACGGCCAAGAACTCAAAATAAAAAGACGACACATATTCACATTTGAACAAATACTCTGAAAATATGCACAAACAAACTGAAAAAAATAAAGAAAAACAAACTGTTACTCACAATTTTGATGAAAGAAAACCGTCGGTTGGTGGGTTTTTGAGGTTTCTTCAAAGTTAAGAAAGCTTGTTGGAGAAGATGAAGTTGATTTTCCGAAAAAAATGATTTGAATTTGAAAATTCAAATTTATAGTCAAATTGAGCCGGCCCATTTGAATTTTTCAATGTTAAACAACCCGGCCCATGTTTAAATTTTCTCAATATTAACATTCGGCCCATCTTCTATTTTAAACCACATTAGCCCACATACCTATTTTTCAAAAAAAATTGTGACTAAACAAAAATTTGAAAAAAAAATTTAAAAAAAAAATCCATCAGCTCAAAAAAAATTTAAAATGAACTTAAAAAAAATATATATATACTTGAGAAAAAAAATTTCACATACACATCATAAAAAAAATGAAAAACACACACAACAAAAAAATTAAAATTATTAACAAAATGCGTTTGCTCCCCCTTGAATTTTTGAAAGTTGCTCCCCCTCAACTTATGATTTCAGTTTGCAGCTCTGCTCCCCCTACAAAATAACAGATAAATTTTATCAGATTTATGCAAAATCAGATAAAATGTTTTTCTGCTCCCCCTGCACATGACATTCCAGATCTCGTTAAATTCTCAAGTATGTAAACCTTTTATGAATCCTGAATTTAACATCAGATAAAAATCACTTAAAAAATGAAAATTTTAAAATTAAAATTTTGAAACTACTGAATTATTAAATCTTAACGATTCAACATACCCAATTTGTATATCAAAAAATTAAATCGTTTTTCATCTAACGCTTTGGTAAACAAATCAGCTAGTTGATATTCAGTAGGTACAAAATATAATTCTATATTTCCATTTTCTACATGATCTTTAATGAAATGATACCGAATGTCGATGTGTTTTGTTTTAGAATGTTGCACCGGGTTTGATGCAATAGCGATTGCACTCTGAGAATCACAGTATATTGGAATCTTCTTTGGTGTAAACCTGTAGTCACGTAGTTGGCTTTTCATCCACAACACTTGTGAACAGCAAGAAGATACAGCCACGTATTCTGATTCAGCTGTTGACAATGAAACACAGTGTTGTTTCTTGGATGACCAACATACGGGTTTGTCACCTAAGAATTGTACTGCTCCTGACGTACTTTTTCTGTCCATCTTATCACCTGCGTGATCAGCGTCAGAAAAAGCAGTCAGATGAAATGAAGACTCCCTAGGGTACCACAAACCAAGATTTGGTGTACCTTTGAGATATCTTAAAATTCGTTTTGCAGCAGTTAAGTGTGATTCTTTTGGATTTGCCTGATATCTAGCACAAACACATGTAGCAAACATAATATCTGGTCTACTGGCTGTTAAATACATTAATGACCCAATTATACCTCGATAATGGGTTACATCTACAGGTTTCCCTGAGATGTCCGCATCGAGTTTTGATTTTGAATCCGGAGCCATGGGAGTTTTCATAGGAGTACTATTGACCATGTTAAATTTCTTTAACATGTCTTGGATATATTTTGACTGATTGATAAAAATACCATCAGTCAATTGTTTTACTTGTAAACCTAAGAAAAAATTTATTTCCCCCATCATGCTCATTTCAAATTTCTGGGACATTAAAAACGCGAATTTCTTACAAAATTCAGGATTTGTAGACCCAAATATTATATCATCTACATATATCTGTATTACTATAATATCTGGCCCCTGACGTTTTATAAACAGAGTTGTGTCAACTGCACCTTTTGTAAATCCACATTTCAACAGATATGTTGAAAGTGCATCATACCAAGCACGAGGTGCTTGTTTAAGGCCATACAGTGACTTATCCAAAATATATACATGATCAGGTTTCGAAGGATCAGTAAACCCTTCGGGCTGATATGTATATACTTCATCTGTTAGCTCCCCGTTTAAAAACGCAGTTTTGACATCCATTTGATATACTGTAAAATTTTTATGTGCGGCAAAAGCTAAAAACATCCTTATAGCTTCAATGCGTGCAACTGGTGCGAATGTTTCATCATAATCAATTCCCTCTTGTTGACTGTATCCTTTGGCCACGAGACGAGCTTTATTTCGAATAATGACGCCGTGTTCATCTTTCTTGTTCTTGAAGATCCACTTCGTGCCAATTATAGATTTGTCCTTTGGTCGCTCAACAAGTCGCCAGACCTTTAACCGTTCGAACTGGTTGAGTTCCTCTTGCATCACCACAATCCAATCAGCATCCAGAAGGGCTTCTTTTACATTTTTAGGTTCAATCTTACTTAAAAAATTTGAAAATAAGCATTCATTTAATGTAGCCCTTCTGGTTTGGACTGATGACGATGGATCACCAATGATATTCTCTATTGGGTGATTTCTTGTCCACTTAACTGTATGTGGAAACGGTTCTATTGGGTCTTGGTTGGGATTGGAATCTACATATGGTTCGGGAGTGATTGCAGATGTTGTAGGTGGAACATCGGAGGTAGGAGCTTCTGACTGTTCTGAAGTAATAGGGGTTTCAGAAGTATGTGGATGTTCAATTGGTTGTACAGTCTCAGTAGTTGACTGCACCTTTACTGTTGAAGCTTCTCCAGTTTCTTCTGAACTTTGTTGTTGAGATAGATCTGAAACTACGACTGGATCTTCAGTGATCCTGTCAGGCACCAAATTTTGAACATTAGATTTGGGAGTTTCAAAATAATCATCATAAAAGTTCTCAAACAACTTATTTAATTCATTTTGTTCAGCATTTTGTTTATTGGACTCCAAAGAAGTCTGCATGTTAGGTCCGGGTTCTGAACTGGTGTGTTCAGAAGCCATCATCATTCCTTCGTCAAATTTAACATTTACGCTCTCGTTGACTATCTTGGTTCTCTTGTTGTATATTCGGAAAGCAACCGATTCCTTTGAATACCCGATGAAGATTCCTTCATCCGCCTTTTGATTAAACTTTCCCAGATTGTCTTTATCATTCAATATAAAGCATCTGCAACCAAAGACATGGAAAAATTTAACATTAGGTATTCTTTTATTGATCAGCTCATACGGAGTCTTTCCGAATCTTTTATTTATTATTGAACGGTTTTGTGTGAAACATGCTGTTGCAACCGCTTCTGCCCACAAGAACAATGGTAAATTGGAGTAGGCCAACATCGTCCTAGCTGCTTCCACTAGTGTCCGATTTCTTCTTTCAACGACACCGTTCTGTTGTGGAGTCCGAGCAGCTGAGAATTGATGTGTAACTCCAACTGAATTTAAGAACGAGTCCAATGATTTGTTCTTGAACTCTGTTCCATTGTCTGAGCGAATTGTCTGGATGGTGAGTTGCAACTTTACTTGTATTTTTCGGATGAAGTCGATGATAGATTCGGTGGCATCTGATTTGGATTTCAGGAAAAACACCCATGTGTATCGTGAGTAGTCATCAACTATCACCAATACATATCTTTTCTTATTTATACTCTGTACTCGCATTGGTCCACACAAATCCATATGCAGTAACTCTAATGCTCTTGTGGATGAGTGTGCTGTTTTGGATTTGTGTGTGGCTTTTGTCATCTTTCCTTTTTCACATGCCGCGCATAGTTGCTCTTTTTGATATTTAAGCGCCGGCAGCCCTTTAACTAACCCTCCTTTTGCTAGGTTGGTCAGTTCATTGAAATTTAGATGCGAAAGACGACGATGCCAAAGCCATGCTGTTTTGGATGTTGCTTTTGACAATAAGCAGACATCTTTCTTCAGATTGATCGAGGCTAGATCAATAGAGTACAGATTTGTTTTCCTGGTTCCTGCTAGAATTTCTTTTCCTTCTGCTGATTTGATGCTGCACCGATTGGCTTTAAAGTTGACTTCTAAGCCCTTATCACACAGTTGTCCAATACTGAATAGATTATGACCAAGACCGTCAACATAAAAGACCTTTTGGATTGTGATTTTGTCATATTTCAGACTTCCATATCCCTTGATCGGACAAAACTGATCGTTTCCAAATCTTACCGTCCCACAGAACTTTTCTACAAAGTCCGTGAGTGTGTCTCGTTGTCCGGTCATGTGTTTGGAGCATCCCGAATCAAGGTACCATACATGGTTTACCTATAAAACGTAATAGCACATGAGGTACCCACTTGTAGTTGGGTACTTTAGTTTTAGGTAAAACATGCATAGTATCATTTGATTTGCTAACTGATATGGCTTTAGGCTTATCGTTTGAATTTATTTTAGGTACCCATTTTTGAATTGTTCTTTTGGGTATCCACTTTTGTACAATTCTCGGTGGAATTGTTTTTGAAGTTTTTATCTGTGGATCCTTTTGCTTGTCATACACTGGGTCCTTTTTCTTTGGTTGCCATACAAGCTTATTATGTTTCACAGTTTCAGACTTACAAACATAAGAATTCAAAGCAATTAATTTCGATCTTGAAAACTTAACACAAGAATTATTAACAAGTTTATTATTATTACAGACAGAATGTTCAATTTTGTTGTTTCTATCTGTAACAATTTTTCCTTTCACGCGCCATTCTTGTTTTATAATCTTGTTTTTCTCTTCTCTTTGCTTCTTTCGCCATACTTGTTTTCTCGACCCGTTCACAACGTTATCTGACATAAAAGAAGTTTGAGAATTAGAAGATTTAGATGCTTGTTTTTTCTGTAACCTTTTCATACCTGTTGAAGATTTGACTGTACGTGCAAAGGAGTTCGTTGATGAGGATGATTCACCCTTTTCAAAACCAGGAGACTTAACAAACAGTTTTGTTTTCTCCTTCTTTTGTTGCACTGATGGTGAATATTCAGATGGTTTTAAAGAGTCTGTAGTCTTTCTTTGCAGAATTTTAACAGATTCTTTATTACCAGTTGATAGTTTGTTAGTCAAAGGTTTGATAAATTCACCAATTTTACCAAATCTTTGATCTAATGAATTAATATCAGAGTGCATGAACAGATCAAATTCTTTTTCTGAATTTATAGAATCCATAGAAATAGATGAATGTGGATCAGACACATTTATGTTTTTAGACTTATCTTGCAACTTTTGTTCTAATTTTAGTAATTCAGACTTGAGTGTTCCATTCTCTGTCTCAAAACTTTTAATTTTCAATTCTAAATCAGAATTTATCTGTTCTAAAATTGAATTTGGTAAATATAGTTTTTGAGACTGAGTTGGTAATTCAGACAAATCCTTTTCAGAATAAGTTTGAATGTACTCTTCTTTAGTATCAACAATGTTGCTGTTTTCATTTATCTTGGTATAGTCAACATAATTTTGCATTTTGTCTGATCTTGACCTTTTGATTTCTTCACTGGATTCTACTTCTTCAGATGCTTTCAAGAATGTCATTTTTAATCCTAAATTCATGTATCTGACATCATATAATGTTGGTGAATTTATTATAGCTTTTGTCAGATACTTAGGATTTTCCCAACCAATACCAGATTTAGAGTTATAAAACTCTGTATCTTTTGGTTGATTTAGATATATTGTTTGATCTGTTTGCCCTCTTTTAATAAATTCATCCTCCATCTTTTTTATTTTCTCATAAAGTTTAGTTCTTTCTTCAAATATGGCATGATATTTTACAGAAAAATTTGAGGCTTCTAATTCAGCTATTCGCAGACTTTCTTGTAAATCAGATATTTTGTGATTCAAATTGAGTATATTGCTTTGAAGTTCTTTTTCCTTATCTTGTAAGTCTGAGACAGCTCGTATCTTTGGAAAAATCTAGGACTAAAGTGTGTTCATTTAGAAGTTTGTTTTCCAAAGAATGAACCTTTTTCTTTTCTGCTTTTAAGGATTTTTCAAACTTTTTAAGCATGAAAGCCATATTAGTTAGTTTTTCTTCTAATATGCCTGATTCGTCAATATCAGAATCTGAAATAGAATTTACCTCCTGTCCTTCTGAATCCTCTGAGTTATCAGACTCTGAATCCTCCTCATTTTCAGCTTTGTTTTGGCCAGATGCCATTAATGCAACTTCTTCTTTATCTTCTTCTTCATCAGAATCAGATTCTCTCTGCTCTTCATCCTCTTCATCTGTCAGTCCAACCCACACCTCATCTTCAGCTATCATAGCTGATTCACTGAGTTCAGATTCATTGAAGATTTCTGACTTTAAACAGATATGGGCATCTTCATCCAAAATGTCATCATCTTCGGATAACTGTAACCGATGATCATCCTCCGCCATAAGAGCTTTGCCTGACTCTTTCTCTTTAGCTAAGAGGGCCTTTCTCGTATAATAGTCTGAATTTTTGACTACTGGTGATCTGCATTCCCGGGCATAGTGACCTGGTTTTCCACAGTTATAGCATTTCTGTTCAGATTCCTTCTTGGTTGATTTATCTGACTTCTCATATTTGTCAGACTTTCGTGCACTACTTTCTCCAGCCTTCTCATACTTATCCTTTTTCTCAACTTTCCTTGAGCCTGTTTTGTAGCGCATTTTGTTGTTTGTTGGCTTCCTGTAAAATTTCTTCTGAAATGCCTTTGTAAGCAGTGCCATCTGTTTTTTCATCTCTTCAATCTCTGAATCTGCAGATGAATCTGATGATTCTGATTCTGATGATGTACTGCTGATTACAACTCTTTTCTCCTTTTTGAGCTTGTATTTATACTTTTTCTCCGCCAGTAGAGCTAGTGGATCAGCAGTTTCTTTTTCCGCTTTCTTCTTTCCAGCTATTTTCCTCAAAACAACTTCTTGGTAGTTGTTGAGGTTTTCAAATAGCATATGAAAATCCATCTCCTCTATATCTTTCGTTTGTTGGATGATCATAGCATATTTTTCCCATTCTGGATTTAGGACATTTAAAAATTTGACATTGATGTCCAAGTTGGACTTCGTCACTCCGTTTCTTTTTACTTCATTTACCAGATTTACAAATCTGAGATAAGTGTTTTCCAGAAGTTCTCCTTCACGGGCTCTAAAGTTCTCAAAAGTCATTAGACTGTTCCTAGCCCTATTAGTAGCAGCTCTGTCTGATCCCCGCATGATTTTGCACACTTCATCCCAGATGGACTTAGCAGTCTTTGTGTTTGTCAGACAAGTGTATATATCATTGGGGATTGATATCAACAATAATTTTCTGGCTGTCTTGTCCCCTAATTTTCTCTTTTTCTGTGCCTCTGTCAGATTTGTGATCTCAACAGTCCTCGGTGGTATTGGGGGATTGCCAGTTGGTACTCCTGGGATTGTTTCCATAAAGATTGCTGGTCCTTCAGTTAATGACTTCAGCATTTCTTCAGACAGATCATGGAAACTTATAAATTCCAGAAACCTTTCCCGCCATTGAACGTATTCACCCCTGTATAAGATTGGGGGTTTGGTTTCGGATCCCATAGCAAGTGCATCTTTAGACATGTTGATTGTTTGTTGGGAAACTTTGACCAAGATCAAATGAACTCCGAATGAGATTGAAAATTTGATCACACCTTGAAACACAGATTAGTACTGAAACACAATGACTTGTTAGTAGCAATAAGCAGTTTAAATCAAGCAGTGAATTGTGTTTGTATGTATGTGTGTGATAAACTTGAATGATTCTTGTGTTTATGAGTGAAACTTGAATGAATGTAGTGTAAGACTTGATTGAGTTTATGATAAAACTCGATTGATTCTTTCACTGAAACTCGAATGAGTGTTTGATCAAACTCGAATGAGTATGTGAACAAACTCGAATGAGTATGTGAACAAACTCGAATGAGT